>VMDR010003506.1:0-71353 GCA_007922815.1 Macrotus californicus
GGTATTTTATTGGGGCAGAGAGACAGATAAACAAATATATAATATAGTGTCAGATACTTGTAAGTGCTAAGAAGAAAGTGAAGCTGAGTGATAGGATGGGGATCTCTGAGCACAGAGGTGAATAAAGTGAGAGGCATGTGCCGATATCTCAGAGTGCATAAAATAACCTGTATCCATCTCATCATCTCCTCTACCATTTTATTTTCTCCATATTTATCTTCTAAGTTTTGCTTAGCTGTAAAAGGCAAATAGAATCATTATGTTCTCAAAGAAGCCACCTAAATCATTTATCATATAAAGTCAAGGTAAACTAAGAAAATTTGTCTGATGCATCAAGTGAAGTCTAAGAAAAAAGGTCTGATGGGGGGAGAGGAGGAAAGGAGCAGGTATAGGTGGTAATGGCACCAGAAATGGTACCTTTTCACTATCCACTTGGTGATGCTAAATGTTTGCTTAAGACCTTTGGACAACTTTAAATCTTTGCTAATAAGATATATTTTAAATTGGTACATAAAAGTTCATAAATATGAATTTTCTTAGTAGTAATAGTTGGTGGCAGGAAAGGCTAAAAAATATGATATTCACTGTGAGAATAAAGTTCGATTAAGGTTTTATTTCTTAATGTCTTCAAAAGATTATATATGCTTCCCTGATTTTACTGGTATAACTAAAACACTGATCCATCTAAGTGAGCAGTGAGCACGCACCATTTACTTATATCAGCTTGACATTTGTGTGACTCTTGCTCTCTTCAAGCATTATTTCCCTAAGTGTAAACATTGAACTTTGGCCTGTAAGCAGATAATTACCATAATTTTTGTGCCTAAATACCAGTGTTGACTGGGAACAAAGGAAGGCATCCTAATGGAAAGCTTTTGAAATGGGGGCAGCAAGTCCAGTGGTCTCTGCAAGAGTGTGGATGTGAAAGAGCTGTGTGAGTCAGCGGGACTTGAGCACACTGAAGTGCAGGCAGGTGAGGGCGCAGTTAGGTCAGTGCTTGGGGCCTGTGCGGCGCCACCTGCACATAAACTGCACTCCCCTCAGGCCACACCTGATGGCCTCTCTCTGCCTTCATCACCTTGCAGTTCCATCTCCCTCTTCTGTCCCAAATTAACCAGTTAGTATCTAAATCCAAAGGAGCTTTTAATTTTATAAATATGTTGTCTATATGGTGATACCTGATCATAAAAGAATGAAATTCAGAGTAGCTCTGTTATTATAAATGTATGGTATTCATGGTTATCCTGGAGCTACTTTGAGTGTGAGATTGTGCAGTATTGGCAGAAAATTCATGTCGGGTTTTGTTAGTTTAATTAAAGAATATTTGAAAGAGTGTGTGTTCGATGCTTGAAAGGAGACTTTGTTGTACTTGTAGAATATAATGCTTCATAGAAGGAAGCTTACCGGTGCTCATTAAGTCTATAGAGTATTCGTATACACTGAGTAGCTATCAGCTTCTGATTGAACTTCTCCTTCCGTTGGAAACTCACAACCACTCAAAGCAACCCTTCCTGCTTACACTTCTGCCTGACCGCTTGTGCTTTGTTACGGATGCAGCCAAATCTCTCTTGCTGGGACTGTCTTCTCTTACTCTTATTTTACCCCACTGGGGCCACTTTGGCCAGCCTAGCCACGTGCCCTAGCCTTCTCCCAATTCCTTTATTAGTTTTTCCTGTTGCAAAGTTTTAGTTCTCCTCACCGTTCTTTGACTGGTTCTGAGATGGACATTCACAACTCCGAACTAAGAAGACACAGAGTGCTACAAGGAAGTGTTGGGAATAGAAGGCAAAGAGCTCTGTGATGAGTGGACAAGACTCAGGGCTTGCACAATAGTTGGGTAGCTATCCTTTTTTTTAAATTCTCACCTGAGGACATGCTTATTGATTTTAGACAGAGGGGGAGAGAAACATCGATGGCTTGCCTCTCGTATACGCCCCAGCTGGGGCCGAACCTGCGACATAGGCACGTGCTGTGACTGGGCATCAAACCTATGACCTTTTGGTTTATGGGACAATGCCCCAACCAGCTGAGCCACACCAGCCAGGGCTGGATAGCTATCTTTATTGGTTTTTTTTCTCTTTCACATTTTATTCTTTTTAAATTAAATTTATTGGGTGACATTGCTTAATAAAATTATATAGGGTTCAAGTGTACAATTCTGTGATACATTGTCTGTATATTGCATTGGGTGTTTACCACCCAAAATCAAATCTTCTTCCATCACCATATATTTGACCCCCTTTGCTACCCCTCCAACCCCCCTTGCCTCTGGTAACCACCATACTGATGTCTGTGTCTATGAATTTTCGTTTATGTTTCTCACTTGTTCGTTTGTTGTTCATACTGAATTCCTAAGTACTTTGTGGAAGACCAGTGGTCCTCTGGTGGGGGAGGCAGATGAAGAATAAGTGAATATCTCATTTATGTTAGGTTGTGTTGAGAGTTATGAAGAACTAGGGAAGAAGGGTAGAAAAAGGAGAAAAGCATGTGATTTTGTTTAGGTGATCAGAAAAGGCCTCTCTGAGAAGGTGACATTGAAGTAGATCCCTGAAGGAGAGTAGGGACGTGAGCCACCTGGATGAGAGTTTATTTATTCTGCAAACATTTATTTAGTGCCTGTTGATTGAACGCAAGGCCAGGCACTTTCTGAGAGTTCAGGACACAATTTGGATGGGGAGGGGGAACAAGACAAAACTCTCTACCCATGTGCAGCATATTTTCTAGTAGGGAGAGGTTGTTTTGGGGGAAAATGTTTTAGTTGAGGGAACATGCAAAGACCTTGAGGTGAGACAATAATTGGCTTATTCCAGCAACAGCAAAGAGGCCGGTATAATTGAAGGGAAGTCAGCAAGGTGGTAGTGATAGATGAAACCAGAGAGGAAGCCAGAACCTAGATGATGTAGAGCCTTTGGATTTTACTCTAAGGAAGGCGGGAAGCCATTGAAGAGCTTTAAGCAGAATTGACATGATCCGTCTTAAATATTTAAAAGAGAATTACTTTGGCTGCAGTGTGTAGCTGAGATGAGGTAGCTTCTACCAAAGAGTTGGTGGACATGGTGGCCAATCTGGAAGATGGTGAGTAAATGTCCACCAGGATTAAATTCAGTATCACAAGCAACCAGTTGGTACCAAATAGTATGTGAATTTGTGATTTTTTTTTCAGGAATGGGGTGATGTTTTCCTTTTTTAGTCGAAGGAAATAAATAAAGGGACTGCAACATTGATGAACTTGCATGGTTCCCTTATCCTGACCCTCCCGAGAGAAAGCACGGTTGTCCCCCACACAACTAAAGAATAATCAGAGGTTGAAATGAGGCAGTATCTTTCAGGAAGAGAGGGCATGGAAAAGAACTAATGGAGAATAAACCATTTTCTAAGTCAAAAGGTTTTATAATGTTTTACTTTCATTTTGCTAAATTTATAAACCTAAGTTATATTCCAGAGTCCAGTGCATTTGATGTCTCTTTTATTCATAAGTAAATTGTCAGTGATTTGTGACTATGTAATTGATTTGGAAAGTAATGTAGCTTTACATTTTAGATTTGTTTATGTGTCTGATTTTTGTGCTTTAGTTTTCTTTCAGGATCTTTTAAAGCTCAGCACACCCTGCTTTGGGGGCATCTCTTTCTCTTATTCCCATTAACCATCTTTCTTCTCATCAATAATCTGTCCCCGACAGGCACAATACAGCTGGTTCTGTTGCTGTTTATAACTACATTCTAACCCTGCGTGCTTGCGATTATACCAGTTGGTTTGATTGTGTCTGGGTGTGAAATGGTTAATCACACCATAATTTTGGTGTTCACCAGCTTAGTTCTCAAGAGGCAATGTCCTCTCCCTCATTTGCAAGCTCTTGAAGGGCGTC
Organism: Macrotus californicus; assembly: GCA_007922815.1. NCBI lineage: Eukaryota > Metazoa > Chordata > Mammalia > Chiroptera > Phyllostomidae > Macrotus > Macrotus californicus. The sequence continues at coordinate 3,866 of VMDR010003506.1, forward strand.
GCATTGTGGACTCTGAAACATCTCTCAGGTCACGAAGGTCCCCTCGTGTTGGCCGCTTCAGGTCGTGCTCAGACAGCAGCAGACAGAGTTGGATCGTTTTCACTTTGTAGAGAAAGGAAAGTTCCAGTAGTTAGGAAATGTAAGGGGGGAAAAAAAGAACAGGAACCAAATGTGATTAGTGCATGCCTGAGCGTGGGTTAATTAGAGCTCCAGTTTGGTAAAATCACATGGTTTATTGCTGTGAGATTTGCCGTCTCAGACTGCGTCTATACATGTGTTGTATTTTCAGGAAGTTTCAGCCGATCCTACTGCCACGCTCACAGCAGCAGAAGAGAGAAAGGAGAAGGTACCGAGCCCACACCTCAGTCACCTGGTGGTTTTGACATCTGGGGATACCTTGTACGGGCTGGCGGAAAGAGTGGTAGCCACAGAGTCCTTGTAAGTTGTAAAAACGCTTCCTTCGCCATTGAACATTTAAGAAAGATTATTAAAGTAAGCTCTGCATAATTAGACTTCTAGCTGTATACAGATTCCACTTGCAAATATTGCTTACGTATTTCTGAGAAGTAGGTCCTATAATAGATTACCAGTGGATTTTTAAAGCTACATGATTGGTTATCAGTTACATAAATGGAAGGAGGGCAATCTTTTAAGTTTCAATCTTTAGCAACATGATCCTTGCTTTAAGTGAAACTTTAAAAAATCATGTTATAATGTACTTTCTATTTTCCTATTGAGTTGTAATTCTGGAGAAACTAGTTACGTTGTCAGTTTAGTGTTAAACATGGTTGACCCTTGCCATCAGCAAGAGTGCTTCCTGCCCTTTATAAATCCCGCAGTTCTTAACACAACTGAAGCATGTAACTTCTTCATCAAACGTAGTCTATTATAACTGAAGAGCTTTTGTGTAGAAAACAAAACATAGAGGGAAACGGTGCTGCTGCTGGCAGTCTTGCAGCCGAATTACCCCTGCACTCCGGCTGCCTGACCTGACGCTCACATGTCTGTGTCCCGGACAGTTTTGTCTGTTGTATGTTATGAATGTTTGGACAACTTCTGAAGAGCGTTAGATGCTAAATTGGTGAATTCATGGGCCTATCGTGTGTAGTAAATAGAATCTTTAAAAGAAATCCTTTCAAACCTTTCTGCAGTCTTTTGTGTTATCTGTGCTCCGACCTTAACTCGAAAAGCAGCGTAGCTCTGCACCTTGTACCGATTAGCTTTTCGGAGTCACCCTGCTTCCATCGCCGCTCAGTCAGTGATAAGCCCAATTTTAATTTTTGTATAGATGAGCGTGTCAAGAGAGAGTTCACTAAGGTGGGAAATAATTTTAATTGTTAAGCTTTTGCTTAAAAATCTTAAAGATTACTTATACAAAAACATTGGCAGGCTCTAAATCCTGTGCTTTGTTTACAAGGTGGGTTATTTGTTCCCTTCAGGGTATTCTTGGCTGAACAGTTTGAGTTTCTTCAGCCGCACCTGGATGCTGTGATGCCTGCGGTCAAAAAGCCCTTCCTCCAGCAGTTTTATTCTCAGGTCAGGGACATCGGGTCTTGTGTGTCATTTCCGCTGTGGGCAAGATGAGACTGTCACATGTTATTTAGGTGTTTTCTTTCCTTAAACTAGTGATCAGTCTCTAAATCCCAGGGGAGCTGGATTAGAATATTTGTTTATTCACACCTGCATGCCTGTATTAAATACTTAGTGAGACTTTTAGTGCAGTGAGAAAGCCAATTTATTTAAAGTATAAAAGGGGAAAAGTGCCAGTGGCAGGGTATGTAGGAGGAGAGGGGGGTGTGGTTGGAAGGGGGCTATCTAGAAAGGCTGTATGGAGGAAGTGATGTTTAAATTGACCAGCCAGCTGAGTGGGGAGTATATTCAAATTAAGGGAAGGACTTCCACAGAGAGGAGCAGGTGAGGGAGAGCAGGGTGCACCGAGCAGCAGAGAACAAGCCAGATTGTCAGAGCAGGGAAGGGGGCTGTAGAGGGATAAGCAGTGCTTTCAGCCAGGAGTTGGGCTTTATTCCAGGGGTGCTGGGAAGCTACTGGAGGATTTGAACCAGGTGAGTGGCATGGTCAGGTGTGTGTTTCAGAGGGTGTGCTTTGGAGGCAGTGTGAAGAATGGACTTTAGATGGCAAGCCTAGAGGCCTGGAAACTGGCTTGAGGGCCCTTACAGAAATACAGTCAAGAATGACGGAATCCTGAGGTGGGGGAGTAGGGGTGGAAGTGGAGAGAAGTGAAAGAGTTTGAGAAGCATTTGTTAGCCTCCAAGAAAATCTGTGGTTCCCTTGGAGTTGCGATGTCTGTGTCCTCAAGTTTATTGATTGTCTCAAAATTATGTTTTGAGTAAGACTTTTGCCCTCGAATTAAAATATTTTCATACTATAAATCTGCAAATGAATAGTTTTATTTTCAGATATCATATATACTAGAAATAGCAAAATATTCTTCATAAATCTGATACTTTTAGAAAAAACATTCCTTTTTATTTCTGTGAAATTTATTTCAGACAGTGTCAACTGCCAGTGAACTGCGCAAACCGATTTACTGGATTGTAGCTGGGAAAGCCATCGATTATGAACAAATGCTGCTCCTGATGACAAACGTGAAGTGGGATGTGAAGGAAATTATGTCGCAGCACAACGTGTATGTGGACGCACTGCTAAAGGCAAGTGCTCTGGGAAACATCTTGGTTGAAGACGAGGCTACTAGGAGAGGTGTTCCTACAGTTGCCGTGGCTCCAAAGTAGTGAGGTTGTAGTTACAGTATTCCCACGGTCTTAGCATCGTGACATTACAGTCCCTGCGTGGGACTCTGCTTATTTTCCAAATTGGGTTCTTTTAGACTCGGGAGCACCTTGTAGCGTTTTGTTTTGCTCACTGATTTTCCACTTCAGGTCAGGGTTTGAGTGGTGTGTCCTGGCTGACCGTCACACTGTGTGGTCTCAGTGGCCTTGAGTGTCAGGACTAGAAGAGAGCCCTGCAGTTGTGTATATTCATCAGCAAGAGACCGTGCCGCACACCTGGTTGTCCTGAGTTGTTGTTTTCCAGAAATCACATTTTCCTTGCATTTAATGGTTTGCATTGATCAGTTTTTCTGAAAAGAATCATAGTCACGAGATGTGTATATATCACCTGGCACGTCCCAGTGCTGATCTAGGTGCTGGCAATGTAGTCACGAATTAAGGAACTTACGTGCCCTGAAAAGGTAAATGACCAGAAGAGGGCTAGAGAGTGGCAGGGCGTGAGTGGAAGAGGAGTGTCATGTGATCACTCGTGGTCAGAGGAGGACTCTAATAACGTGAGAATTGAGGAGACGCCTGAAGGAAGTGAGGAAAGGAGCTATGTGGAGGTCTGAGGTGAGGAAAGAGCATCCGAGAAAATGAAAGCCAGCTTTCAGAAAAATTCTGTTTTTCATATTTGTCAGTGAAAATAAAATTGGCCCTTCTTAAGTTCCTGACTTTATTTACACAAACATTTTACCTGCTTCCAAGGAAAAGAATGATAGCCTGGGACACTTGAGAACCAGTGAAGAAAGCCAGAGATCAAAACAGAGAGCAGTGGAACTCATCCTGTGTGCCAGCTCCCGGCAGTGTAGGGCCCCTTTCCCAGGGCCGGGTTAGGGTTTGGGGTCTGTCCCCACTCGAGGATCTAAGGGTGCCGAGATCCGTTAGCAGCGTCTAGGGGCTGTTGGGAGAGCTGAAGGGGGAGAGACCACAAGAGCACTCTGTAATCGCCACCTGGAAGACCTTTGATTTCTGGAGCACCCAGGGGATCTCAGGTGGTCATTTTAATTTGGAATGTAAAAGGTGAATGTAATTTACAAATAATCACACACTCTCTTTTTTGAACAATTCTGTTTCTGAAAAGCTGATTCTATTTTTCATGACACGCTTCCAGGGCACTCATAGGGGTGCAAGAGAAAGAGACTTCTGCACTCAGGGACTATCCGTACGAGAAGGAGGCTGCTTTCTTCAGTTTTTCTTAATTCCAAGAGACATTAATACTGTATTCTAAGAAGAACATTATAAGAGAGAACCGGTGCTATTCAGATTATTCATCTGAATCCAGTTTTTAGCAGCTTAAAACTTTTGGAAAACTTTCACGACAAGTTTTGTTCTATTGCTTTCCAAGGTCAAACCAGTAGGTAAAAGGCGCTGTGCATCGTTGCCTCAGAAGAACCGTAGGTCAGATGGGGTGGTTTTGTTACTCACTTGACAACAAGCATCCTTGCACAGGAGGTTAGCAGTGAACAGAAGGATGGCTCGTGCAATAAGCATGTGCTTTCGCCTGTTAAGTGTTAGTGACAGCCCTTGACACTGGAGCAGTTTCCTGTAGTGAGACATGCACACGGCTGCAAGCACCCGGCCATGCCGGAAATGAAGCTGCAGAGCAGCTCTTTGTTTAACTTGTGTTTTCAAAAGTAAGTTCAGTGGGTTGAAGATGCACTTCTTTTCATAAATAATTAAAAGCAATAACTGTCAAAAATAAATAATCAAAAATTGTAATTTAGGAAGTGGCAAAGGATGACACAAAAACAATTATGTGGTAGCTTGACTGGCGATGATCAAATTGGATTCTTTCTTCCTGTGTGTAGTTAGGAAACTTGAGCACCTGCCCGTCCTGACTTAAGCACTGTGTGCCTTCTCTGTGGGGGACACTGAAGGAAGAAGTGTCATTTCAAGCCTTCTGAAATTTTGAAATATATTGTCAGGCAAGGATCAACAGCATTTACTTTTGTAAATGATTGTATTTAGATGTTAATAGTCCCAAGAAACCAGAAATACGAGTACATTTATTGAGGGGTGAACCGCCTGCTGCTTTTATGTAATTTGAATTGTCTAAATTAGTTACATATGTTTTTATTTTTAGTAAAGTATGATCATAAAAGTTACTAATAAGTAATAAAAATGTTAGGTAGTAGAAAATATTTTGTTTTATTTTGTCCATCTTACCAAAAATTTGCAGCCATTATATGAATTTCAAATCATTTACTCCATAATAATTTATTTACTTTGGAAAAGTATGTAGGAAAGAGAATAATTTATTGTTTTCTAAAGAATATAGATAGCCACAAATTACAAATAGTTCACTCTGAATTGAAAGCTTATGAAAACATTTTTTTAAAACTGGGTCTCTTGAAGATATTTTAGAAACAGATTATTCAGGTCTTTTAATCCATAACTGACAGTCATAGAAAAATATGAGACGTAAAGACATTCGAATGTTGTTAGCATCGTTTAGTCATTGATGACAGTTCCTTTGAGATGAACTGTATGTACCTCCTCTGTATTACAGCATGACTTAAACAATGTGAAGGTCTTTTAAAAGTATATCAAATGGAATAAATTTGGTGTTACCTTTTTTTGTTTGGTTTGATTCTGAATCTTCCTAAATCTTTTTTCCTTTTGCCACTAAGATGGAAAGCAGTGTGGCATTATAATGATACTCACGCACAGCCATGACTTTTGTCTTCTTAGGAATTTGAGCAGTTTAACAGGAGGTTAAATGAGGTTTCTAAGAGAGTTCGGATACCCTTGCCTGTGTCTAATATACTTTGGGAACATTGTATACGACTGGCTAATAGAACTATTGTGGAAGGGTAAGTGTTTTGTGAAAGCGTTATCTGATTCCTTGGTGATAAATCATAATATACGAGTAACATGACATGTTCTCACTGACGGGTGGAGGGAGACAGAGGGAGATAGTGATAGAAAGCAGATTATTCCATAATAATTTAGGTTAGACTTTGGAACACAGTTCGCCTTCCTGTGCCGCCTCTGTCTGCACTTTCTTTTCTTGCTGGTGACCAGCTGATCGGAGAGTGAGGGATGCAGCAGCTAGGAAAGCTAAACTGGTAGTTACTATTATTACCTAATAATATAATTATGATGATGATGATTCGTAACATTGAGCACATGTCATTTACTGAGCCAAGGACTTCACAGGATTATATTATGAAATACTAACAAAAACTCACTTTGATAGTACTATTTTTCTTTCTGTGAACATCAGCAAGGGTACCTGGCCTCAAAATTGAGGCTTAAACAGGTTAAATAACTTGTCCAAGTTCACAGTTTTTATTTTCATTGTTAATTAATTAATTAATTAATTAATTAATTGAGAGTGTTCCCATTTTATTTTATTTTTTCAGTTACAGCTGACAGTCAATATTGTATTCGCTTCAGGTGTGCAGCATAGTGGCTAGACATTTACTTAATTTACAGAGCGATCCCCCTGACAAGTTCACAGTTTCTAAACACAGAGAAGGCTTATGAACTCCTGGTTTTCTGATGGCAAAGTCAGCCCTCCAAGCTGCTGTAGCACTGTGACTAGCATCATTATCATGCCGTTGTAAACTGTGTGACTCTTTCATGTACTGGTTTTGAAGATCTATCAGCAGTAATTGTCTACTCAGAGACTGCGCCTCCTCTGCCCATGACATCTAGAGCACAGAGGAGAGTCAGTAGTACATTTGAAGTATCCCTTACAGCAAACTGCTATGTCAGAGCCCATCCAGAGTGGTCTAGAATTGCAAATCAGTTGGATTTCCCCACATTATTTATCTGATTTCTCTTCAGTTCTTATCAGTTACAAAAAGAATGCATCAGGCAGTGAGAAGGTGACAGTGACAATCTGACAACAGGCACTCTGGTTTGAAGCCAGCAGTGCTAGAAGTCACATTGGAAAGCATTTTTGAAAATTTATGTATTACTATTTTTTAGATCCTCACCTGAGGATATGTTTTCATGGATTTTTTTTTTTTTTTAAGAGAGTGCAAGAGAGAGAGACAGACATGGATGTGAGAGAGAAACACTGAAACACTGATCCCGCACGCTCCCCACCTGGGGATCGAACCCGCAGCCTAGGGCACGTGCCCTGCCAGGCTCAGACCCACAGCCCTTTGGTGTATGGGGTGATGCTCCAACCAATGAGCCAGGGCGAGAAGTATTTTTAATAAGTTTGTTTGATAAAGTAGAAAACTGAATAATAAATGTTATGTTTCTGAATAAACACTTAATATTTTCACTTTTATTTTTAAAAAATCATTTGGTCACTTTAAATAATGTAAGTTTAGTCGTCTTGAAACTCTCCTTAGGGGAAGTATCTCATTCCTTAGGGTTGGAATCTTCGCGTTTTGTATGATTGAAAGAATGAGACACTGATGAGTAATAAAATGTATGTGAGAATTAATACATTCATTCTTGTTACTGTTCAGTCTTAGAACACAGTTTTTCAGTAATGTGTGGTATCAAAATAAGTGCATTTATTATCAGATACATATGTACACTTTCTATGCTTAGTGCTCACACAGTTTTCAGGTTTGATGAGTGTTCATGAGAGAATTATTTCATTTGTTTCCTCTGTTTCGAATAGTTACAATGTTGAGTGGTTTTTTGAAGCTAAGATTACTTAGGAGTATTTATAGCTTAGTTTTAGAAATAATTCTTAGCAGCCAGATTAACTGGAATACCAGTTTAACTTTCTTTTCTGTAGGTGATTATATTATTACTATCTTTTTTAATCCTCATCTGAGGATATGTTTATTGATTTGAATGGGGTGGGGGGGCATCGATGTGAGAAACGTCAGATCGGTTGCCTCCCGTATGCACCCTAACCTGTGGGTACAGCCCACAGCCTAGGTATGTACCCTGACTGGGAATTGAACCCGCAGCCTTTGGTGTATGGGACAGTAAGTACTCCAACCAGCCGAGTTACTCAGCCAGGGCACAGGTGATTATGCTTATTGAGCAAGGAGAACAGCAAAGAACCTTAGAAATTGTTAGTCTCTTAGCTTTGCAAGTGAGGAAACTGAGGCCCAGATAGCTGAAAGAACTGCTGAGCGACAGGGCCTGATTCAGGGCTCATGTGCATTTTCCCCTGTAAATGGTGAATTTGTCCAGTTTTGGATTAGAGAAAAGTTTAAGTACCTAAAGGTTTCTTTTTCTAACCATTCCATCATTTATGTTTTTGTATTACTGTGTATCTTAGATATGCCAATGTCAAGAAGTGTAGTAATGAGGGTCGTGCCTTGATGCAATTGGATTTTCAACAGTTTTTAATGAAACTTGAAAAGCTAACAGATATTAGACCCATTCCTGATAAAGAATTTGTGGAAACCTATATTAAAGCCTACTACCTAACCGAGAATGACATGGAGCGCTGGATCAAGGAGCACAGGGTGAGAGCTGGAAGGCTGCTAATTAAGTTTTTTCCATTTCCTTTGTTCTGTTTTGTCTGGTGTATTACCTAATTCAAAGTCACGAGAGTGAAATATACAGAAACATTTGCTTTTTTAGCACAGACTACTTAGGCCATGTCTTTATCGTATTCACAGTGTCCATGCAATGCCCTTTGCCTAATGAAATCTTGTAAGATCTTCATGAACTGTTAACAGTAATTATCTAGAAAGATAGCCAGAGTCTGAACGTTAGCTATATTTACCCTGCAGCTGTTGTAGGGAAAAGCTGAAGTTGGTTAACATCAGGACAAATTGAATGTTGCAACACTGAGGTGATTCACAAAGCTGTAACTTAAACCTTCTTACAGCTCTCATCAGTGAATGAATTAGTGACATCCTGAACTTACTCACATGTAGTAGTGATGACTGAATGTCTTAATATTAAATGGCTCAGTGTGGCTTCATCCTCCATTAGATTTTGCTTTAGGTGTAGATGAGATTATTTTTCTTTTGTGTGGATATAAAACAGGGTCCAGCACAAATAATGCTCTTTTTTAATACAAAGTCTTTTATTACAAAATCATAAGCATGTAAGTCTATAACATAACAATATCACAGTCAAGCACACCATATGACATTGTAGGTGAAATGTTCAAATTAAAACTATATGTTACTCTACCCATATTATTGTCCTACCAACCACACTCAAGCAGGCCTGCCTTCTGCTGGACCCTGTAGATAAGTAGAGAAAAATATAATTTATTAAGTGTTATTTAAGATGAAGTTTTGATACAGTTCAAATCAACATATATCACTAGAGCATTAATATGGGGAACTTTTCTGTATGATGATTATCGCATTTGTCTGGATAGACAATATGTGAACACAAATTTAATGAAAGTATGGGAGGTGTTACAATTTTACTACATCTTATTTCTTCACTAACTAGAGTTCACATTTGTTCATGCTATAAACATCATCAGTAAAGGCTATGTAAATTTTTATTTTATTTGACTGGGTACAGACAAAAGGAATTACTTATATTTACTTTATTAGGCTCATTCTTTCTGGTTTCAACATTTTAGAAAAATGAAATGACTGTTAGCCTGGACCACTAGCCTAGTTTTTTGTACAATACTTGTGCCCACAGTTTCAGATGTCTCAGAGCAAAGCAGAAATGTACATGCTATTTTTTTTTAATTAATTATTTTTGTTCAAGTACAGTTTCTTCATTTACCCCCTACCAGTCCCCCTGACCCCAGCCATCCCCACCTCCCTCCTCTGCTTCCTCCCCCCTTGGTTTTGTCCATGTGTCCTTTATAGTTGTTCCTGAAAACCCTCCCCTTTCCCCCCATTATCCCCTCCCACCTCCCCTCTGGTCACTGTCAGTTTGTTCTTAATTTCAATGTCTCTGGTTCTATTTTGCTTGCTTGTTTGTTTTGTTGATTAGGTTCCACTTAAAGGTGAGATCATATGGTATTTGTCTTTTACCGCCTGGCTTATTTCACTTAGCATAATGCTATTTCAATGATTTCAGAATTCAGAAAAATGTCACTACTTTTAGTCCCACTAACCTCCGACCTTTGAGAACCAGAATGCTAAACCAGGTGCAGATGGACTGCTGAAAGTTGTGAAGGTCCAATTAGCAAAATAAGCTGTAACTGCCTCGGGGTTGGTACTGAGGAAGGAGTTTGGGGAAAGGTTTCAGGAGCTGAGGAGCAAAAGCATCAGCTCTTAGATATCGATTATTTGATAGAAGAATGTTGCCCATTTTACATTTTCCTCTTTTAGTACAGTGTACTAAAATTTTTAGTTTGGTATTTGGGAAGAGCTTTAACTAGTTGATATTTGTAATTCAGTGAAAATTCCCCAGCATCGGGGACTGTCCTGTCTTAAAGGGAACTCCAGTTCCACAGTGTCTAGTCTGGTGCTGGATGACAATTGTACTTGCTCAGCGCTGACTGGTTACTTACGAGCATTCACCAGGTGTTTACAGGTGCGCTCAGAGGTCAGGTATGCAACCTGAGTAGTTGCTGAGTTTTTACAATGAACTCTTGCTCATATTTTGAAATTGCACTATCTTTAGTGGCTACACCCAGTGAAGACGTGTTCTTTTCTTACCAGGTGATTGCCATAGCCCTCTCTCCATGTCTGAGCGCTTGGCGCTCAGCCTCCGGCACCACACCGACGTGCAGAATGCCCTGTCGGGTCCCTGTGCTTTCTCACCCTAGCACTCATTATCTGAAATTCGCACACCAGATAGATTTGTACATAGAAAGTACTTACAGTCTTAATTTCACTTCCTGGCTACCCACAAAAATAGGAGTTCAAAGACCAGTAGCTTTCTGGTCTTAGTTACCATACTCATTTATCGTAACTGAGAAGAGCAGTGGTTGTGACTGGAGATTTTTGTCTTTTATATACAGTGTTTGTAAAATGTTGAGTGTCAGAAAGTACTTAATCAGTGGCATTTTAAAAATGTGAAATGCCAGTGCACATTGATAATAACAAAGACTGCCACAGAAATAAGTATAAAGTGTACGATCGTAAACATAACCAAAAGCATAGGCATGTCAGATTATCTGCCATGTGAAGAAGATTCTAGACCTTCCTGTTGCAAATGTATGCCCCTGCATCCCTATTCCCTGTTAGTACAGCTCAGTAAGCAGTTTGTCTCTCATGTCACCACTGATGTCCACGGCTTGTCCCTGGTTTCTAGTGCTTGGTAACTGTCTCCTGAGACCTGAGTGTCTGCATGTCCTCCCGTTGCGGTGATCCGATACATGTCTTGTGGAGCACTGAGTTTGGATCTTCTCTTTTTTGAGCAGGAGTATTCAACGAAGCAGCTGACCAATCTGGTAAATGTTTGCCTGGGATCCCATATTAATAAAAAAGCAAGACAGAGACTTCTAGCAGCAATAGATGACATAGACAGACCGAAAAGATAATGAACACAGTTCTTTTTCCTCAACGCCACTGATCTGCTCTCAACATACCTGACGTGGAAGCCAGTTCTTCGTGCCCTCTTGACAACTGTCTGCTAAGGATGCTTTCTGCATGTCCCTCCCAGCTGGAGAGTGGAAACCACTGAAGTTCGTGTGGTGTTCTGAAATGACCTGTACATGCTCCGATCTCTCCTCCTCACCTTCGAGTCTCATTTGTTGTCGTCCTTTCCTGAGAGATATTACTGCTTTGTTGTAACTATTGTCACATGATTGCTATTACACGTTTTACTGAAGAATGGCCTGGACGTATACAACTGCAGGGAACTGTGGCAATATATTGATAGGCAGTTTTTGGAGAATGAATTTGTGTTGACATTTTGCTACTTTCTGACTTGGTTCTTAATAATAATAATATATTATTATTATAATATTGGAGGGTTAATGTACAGTATCTTCTAATTATGAGCACTGCATGAGAATTGAGAAGTACATGTAAGCAAATAGTTGAAAAATCAGTACATTTTCTGTGTTTTCAAATGTGGAAATTTGTCAGGTTTCACTTGGTTATAATACAGTGATCCAAAGTGATAAAATTTAATAAATGCTATGCTCCAACATGACCAGCCTACCTGAGACTGATTTTGATACTTTTCCCCAGCAGGCAGATTTCCTGAAAGTACAATGGAGTTTTCCTTACATGTCCTAATTTTAGTCATCTTGTATCCTGAAACCCAGTGGTAAAAAGTGATCGCATACTGTATACCTTTTCAGGGCCTGAACAGCACACGGAATAGTAATTGTGGGACTTTCTTTTAAAATATGAGACATTTTTGATATCAGCTTTGTTCTCTTTCAATTCAACTTTTGTCTTAGAACAGCAAAACCTGTCTTAGGTGGCTCATGGAAAGAATGGCCTGTTAGTCAAGCGTGAGTATAGGGTCATTTGTTCGCCTTTCCTGAATATCTGCTTTGTATGACAATGTAATGCTGTGAAATTAGCCAGTGATAGTGTTTGGAACTCAGAACTGGATACTGTTCCTCTAAACTTTGCTTTGGAGTCAGGAATTTTCTACCAACGTACAGGGGTTGGCAAAAGTAGGTTTACAGTGGTAAGTATGTGAAACAAGAGTTTATTCTTGTGTTGTTATTAATTATTGTACATCATTTTCCATACAAACAATTGTAAACCTGCTTTTGCTCCACCCTGTATATGACATAAAAATCAATTTCCCATGCTTCCCATGCATAAGGAATTTTTTGCGTGTTCTTTCTGACTGGAGAGTAGAAGAGGTCTAAGCTTGTGTGGTGTCGGGCCAGGATTACTGGACATGACCTGTAACATCAATAGCCCACTGATTCCTGAAGCATCTCCTGACAAAGGTGCCTTGTGTCCTGTGAGTCTTTTGGGAGCTGAGATGCTGACGTGGTATGCAAAGTGTGATCCAGCACGGAGGTGATCAGGGGGTGATTGCCACTCACTGTCCCTCAGCCCCTGCGGATATCCATATCCATAACCAGCACAGTAAAGGATGTCTCTGTGTGGAACTCACTGGACTGTGAACTTGGAAGGCAGCCATTCAGCCACTTGAAGAGAGGTGGTCCTGGTGTTTAAATGCCACGTTCAGCCAGCACCTAAGGAGCTAATCAGTCTCATTTATTTCTCAGTTGATTAGGGACTGCTTATTTCTTTACATGGATTTTATAGTTGGTTCCCTTAATTTTTAACTTTAGTTCAGTCTAGGTCATCCTACCAGGCAGGTAGGATGTTTTCCAGGGTGATAGGAATTAGCCCAGGCATGTGCCCCGACTGGGAATCAAACTGGCGACCTTTTGGTTCACAGGCTGATGCTCAGTCCACTGAGCCATACCAGCCAGGGTAGTAGTCAGACCTTTTAACTTAACCACACTTTGCTTTCTTCAGCTTCAAAATAAAAACGACATCTTTCTTATGCTTTTTGAAAAATTATTTTGTGCATTAAAAGGTAGCTCAGTAAGTACGAGTAAAAACATCAGAACAGTAACAGGAGATTTGAATCACGAAATTACCTAATAGCAGATTATGAAGTTACATTGAATTATGACCATATAACATTTTGTGAAACTGATTTTAAGATAAATAGAATTGAAAAGCTTGAAAATGTAAATGGAATTACACATGTGCCAAAACTTTACTGTTACAAAAAAATTTCGTGTCTGAGTTTTTCTTAACTCTGACATTTTGTATGAAAGTGTCTTGCAGAATTTCAGATGTTCAGTTGATGGGAGAGCACGGTAAATTATTCCCTGAGAAAAAATGGTTGCTGCCACAAGTACGTTGTCTTGTGTTAGACAATGCTAAGGAGATGATGCAGAGCGATTCAGGAGAGCTAGTGAGCTTCAGCTTGTTAGTATAAAGCCTGTAGAGATCTTTTAAGTTCAGTCGGACGAATAAGCGCATGTGCTGAATTTACAAAATGAAATAAAATCTCTCTTCAAGCCAGGACCACGTGGTACTTCTATCTTTAAGCAGAGTTTCCTTTGAAAGTTTTTATTTAGCTAAGTACTAAAGTGAAACTTTAAATTAGATTAAATAGCTTTTTCATTACCCACTCACTGGAATGTAGTCATAAAACAGGCTTATAATTCAGTTTACTTTGAAAGTATAGTTATCTTTTGTAATGAAAAGTTGGATCTAGAGATGAAATATAAGGTGTGCTCAGCAAAACAAAAGTGGTCCAGGGAGAAAATAATTATATTTGATATTTATTCTTTGAAATAATTTTAATGCAGATTTAGTTGTTAACAAAATGTTATTTTTAACTCGACAGTGGCAACAACAAGAGAATTATTAAGAGTCTGATGTAAGCTTTGTAGATGTTGAGATCTGTACAGCTTTTTATAAATTTGTTATTATTATGAAAACTATGTGCTCAACTCTTTTTACCCACAAATTTTTAAAGACGTGAAAAAGTTTAAGCTGCCCCTCTCTCCCAAGGACAAAACTGTTGGATTTCATACAGGAGAATTCTTCACTCATTCAAAGTGAACAGAGGAAAGTTGGTCATTCACTCTGGTAATGCTTTTCTTGGTCAGCACATCCTTTTGTGAATATTGCTAAGAACACTTGCATCATTTTTTAAAAAGTTAAAAACAAAACCACAACTAAATATTCACTTGGTAGGTATGTTGGGGCAGGAACTTGGGGAAGAAGGATAACTAGTCTCCCTCTGGGATTTTTATACTTTAAAGATATGACTTCTTGAGAACTTTTTTGCTTTGTTTTCTGGTTTTGATGAAGAACCACTTTTGTGAGTTACTTTAGGGATCAGTTCTTGATCTCAAGACTGAGAAGACTCTGCCCTCCTGAGGATTTCCAAATTTGCTCTTTAAGGAGTTTTTTCACTCAGAACTGAGCTCTTTAATCCACAACAGGGATTTTCTTGATCAACAACCTATATTTTATTATTTTTTAAAAAATTAGCCCTGGCTGGTTTGGCCCAGTGGATTGAGTGCCGGCCTGTGAACCAAAGGGTTGCCAGTTCAATTCCCAGTCAGGGCACATGCCTAGGTTGTGGGCCAGGGCCCCAGGAGGGGGCGCATGAGAGGCAACCACACATTGATGTTTCTCTCCCTCCCTTCCCCTTTCTTTAAAAATAAACAAAATCTTAAAAAATTGAATGTATTGGGGTGGCATTGGTTAATAAGATAGAAGTTTCAAGCGTACATTTCTATGATACTTGATCTGTGTATTGTATTGTGTGCCCACCACCCAAAGTCAAATTACCTTCCATCACCATATATTTGCTCCCCTTTGCTACCCCCCACCCCATGCTGTTGTCTGTGTCTAGTTTTAGTTTTATTCCCACATATGAGTGAAATCATATGGTTCTTAGCATTTTCTGATGGATTTCACTTAGCGTAATATTCTCATGTTGTCACAAATGGCAGTATCTCATCTTTTCTTGTGGTTGAGTAGTGTTCCACGGTAGATATGTAACAACACATCATCTTTATCCAATCCTCTATTGAAGGACACTTTGTCTCCATGTCTTGGCCCCCGTGAACAGTGCTGCAGTGAACATAGGGGTGTGTGTATCTTTGTGAATAAATGTTTTCAAATTTGTCAGGTAGATAACCCAGAGGAAGTGTGGCTGGGTCATGGTAACTCTCTTGTTAATTTTTTGAGGAAGTTCCGTACGTTTCCCATAGTGGCCGTACAGTTTACATTCCCAGCAGTGAGTGAGGGTTCCTTTTTCTCCACAGCCTAACACTTGTCATTACCTGCCTTGTCGCTAGCAGCCATCCTAACAGGTGTGAGGTGGTATCTCGTTGTCGTTTTGGTGTGCATTTTCCTAATAGTGAAGTTGAGCATCTTTTCATAAAGAGCCTATATTTTCTCGTTTCTTCCCAGTCCCTTGTCTCTTGATTTTGCTTATCAGTAACCAAGCGGGGTTAGTCCACGAGGGGTTTGTAGGTGACTGAAACAAGAACTCAGCTAGTCTGGAATGAAAATTTGTTTTCACTAAATTTTGAAAGATAAAGACAGATGAGCTAATTCGTAGCCCTCATCTCTACCCCGCCCACCCCCGCCCCCACCACAGGTGATATAAAGTGACCATTAACGTTGCTGAATGTGAGGAACCTGCTGCGGGGGTATTTCCTAAAAGACTAGCATTCCAGCTGATCTTCCTCAGTGGGCTTATGACTATAAAAGGAAGATAGAAATCCAAATGGCAACTGGTAGTAGAGAGAATCAGAGTTGAGACCAGGTTTCAATTAAAACTAGAAAGTTACACATAATTACAGTAAGTTTATTTAGATGTGTTTTATTTTTTAATTTTTGAGAAGAAAAAAAGGTAGCTGATTACTAGTCCAAACAGAGGGAAATACTTTGATAACACCTTGGAAAGTGCTAACTGCATGCATGAGCAGTGCAGGGTTTGCTTACCCCTGGAATAGAATATTCTGTAACTTGAAATTGTCCAGAGCTTGCCAGGCCCCAGCAAAGTCAGCCGTGGTGCAGTGAGCTTAAGAACGATTTGGCTAGGAAGCCTGAGGGAATCCGTACTCAGCGGCACCTTCCAGCTGAGAGGGTGTGGAGTATTCCCTGGGTGCTGGAATCAAGGGTGGGGTGTGTGTGTTTAGGGTAGACTTGGACTTGCCTTCTATGGTGTCTTCTAATGAGGGATTTGGTTCTTCTCTACTGGGATGGCTTAGATGCCATCGTGTTGGGGACAGATGTCCTTTTGTTCCTAAAGTTTGACAAATTTCCTTGCAGACCACAGGGACATGTCCGTTCATCTGGAGTAGTTGTGACACAGGATTGCATTGAAATTGTCTGTTCTTGGGCTTTTTGAAGTTTTATTATTGCTAAGGAAATTCTTCATACAGCCTTAGAACCATAAAGCCAGAAGGGACGTCATTTCAGATATGCAAAGCGAGACACTGCATGTGACAGAGCTGGGCTCGGAGTACCGGTGTTCCGACCCCAAATCCATGATCCCTTTGCAGGCTCCCCCTCACCTCAGGTTTCTCTGTCATTGTTTTTTACTGAAACACATACCCCTTGGTTTTTCAAGAAAATGCAAATGCAATTTGTAAATTGCATTTTAAAAAATAACAAATACTAAATTATATTTTTCCTGTCTACTACCACATGGGATTCAGTGTTTTGAAGAAAGAGAGGTGCGTGGTTATTGCACACCTGGGATCAACAGGTGGGCGCCTCTGCTTGTCCCGCAGATGCGGCCGCGGGGCCAGGCACTGTTCTTTCACTGCTGGCGGGCCCGCAGACGTTTGCCAAGCTGAGGATGACTTGCCATAAGTACCTGACAGACTGGAATTACCATCTCCAAATTGTTTTTCCTGTTGGAGTGATTATGAAGTTAAATGTATTCTTTAATGTTCTGTTAACCAGTGATTAATATAACTAAAGTAGAAAAAAATCTGTGGAATTGGAAATCGCTGTTAGCTGTACCATTGTTCAAGGGAGGAAATGGAAAACCACCTGGACTCTGCTGTTTTTGCCTAGGGACCTCGTTTAATTGTGTTGCTTTTTTTCCTCTTGGAGGTGATAAGGTAGTGATTCAAAGAAAAGATAAAATATAAATGTCTTCCTTTTAGGACCTTACTAATAAAGATGGAAGGTTTTATTTATTTTTTAGAGATGGGGAGGGAGGGAGAAAGAGCGGGAGAGAAACATTCCAGTACGAGAGAGCCATCGATCGTTGGCCTCTCACATGCGCCCCAACCAGAGACCGAACCTGCAACCCAGGCTTGTTGCCTGACCGGGCCTTGATCCGGCAACATTTTGCTTTGCAGGACGATGCCCAGCAACTGAGCCACACCAGTCAGGGCCTCTATTATTTATCGATTTAGTAAATATTTAGGATTCAGAAAATCTCAGTTTCGATTTGGCTGTACACCTATATTTATCATTTTTGGCACTGCTAGTGCCAATGTCCTTTTAGTGCTAATGTCATGTGCATGTTTGATTCTTGAGCGCTGAGAAGTCCACAAACACTTTACGTTAGTAAATAAGACAGAACGTCAAACTGGAAAGGGTGAGAGTGCTTTTAGTAAATAAAGTACAGCACGGGCGTGTCTTCCCTGGAATCTTCTCAGAAGTCTCAGAATTTGAGTGCTTTGTCATTCTCTCTTTTGCTTCACGTTCCCTTTGGGAAAAATTACTTGAACTATGATCTGAAGAAACTGAGGGGTGGACTTGTCTGCTCCTCAGACTGGTTACCTTGCCTTCCATCGAGTTGATTTTCGAAATCATAACTGGAAATAAGAGCTGCTGCTCTCTCCTAGTCAGAGTGTCTCTTGCCACTTACTGGTTGTGTGACAAGCTGGCTCAGCCTTACTTTTGTGATCCACTAAATGGGAATAGTATCTTCCCTGATACAGTGTTTCAGGGGATAAAATAAATTAATGTATGTAAAGCACGTAGCATAGTGTGTGACCAAAGTCGAAGCTCATTTATGGTTATGGAAGGAACCCTCCTGGTTTTCCAGATACGCCGTGCTCTTCCTTCTTTCTGTGAACACGCTAGTGGGCGCCCTGGCAGGCTGAACGCACCGGCTAGAAGCCAGTCAAGAAGGTGTGGTTGAGGAGCAACAGCGCCGGTGTCACCTGGGTGGTCACCTCGAGTCGCCTGGTTAGGAATGCGTCTCTGCTGCAGACCTGCTCTGTGCTAACCATCCCCAGGTGACCCGTAGACATGCCGGAGTGTAAGAAGCGCTGCGGCAAGTATGCTCGCTCAGGGCTTGTTTGCTCCCAAATCGTGCGATGCCGGTTGCTCTTGCTTTTGTGATTACATCATTTAAGGAAGTATCCCATAAAGCTAAATAAAGGAGTGAAAAGCAGGCTGCTTTTTTAAGAAAACAGTGCAGTGCTTTGGAACAACGACGACTGAGTGATGAAAAGTGCCGTTAAGGTAAGTGTGGGTGAGACAATATAAAGATGGGAAAATAATAAAAAATCTTAGGAGTTTGAGCTTTGAGTTCTTTTCTTGTGTGTTTTAGCTTCTTAGACTTTACTTTAAAGAAATCTGATATCCTCTTGGCGGGGCCACCCTGAAAAAAGGGTGTGCTCGGCTCAAAAGATGAGGACTTGGGGTTCACAGCAGGGGATGCAAAGCCAAGCACACGCCTTTGCGGCAGGCCTTTGCTTAAAGGGAGAACCGAATGACACTTGGCAACACCTGCCTCAGTCCCGACCTGTTTCTTTAAAATCTGCAAACCTATGGATGTCTGCATGGTATAAACAAATAAGACTGAGGCCAATGTCTCCTTTACTTTGTTTGGATGAGGACACCTACAGATGTAAAGGCTTTGCACATCCTGAGTACAAAAGTGCATTTTAATGGTGGTGTTTGGAACTTGACAATTCTCAATCATGCTCTATAAATATAGTCATCAACAGCCATCTCCAGAGCGGAGAATTGAATCTTAACTGATTTTCAATTTATTGTGAACCTGCTAATGAATCAAAATTCTGAATGGAATGAGTTCATTCAGGATGCATGACACGTACCTAAGCCACCAAGGAAATATCTGAGCGGCTTTGGGAATGTGCCCTCCACCATCTCTACAAAGTTGCACAGACCAGGAATAACCAGTGGAGAAGGGTATTGGTCTGCAGCATCCATCACAATCTCGACCTTTCTAACATAAAGGCACGCTGATGTAGTGAAAGCGTGACATTTGAAGTGAGAAAGCCTGTGTTTGAGAACGGTCTCTGTCATTTAGTTCTTGATGTGATGTCCTTAGGAACTGGTGATCACAATGTCTGTCTCAGAAACTTGGGAGGGCATAAGGAAGTAGATTTGTTGATTTCCTGTAATGAGTCAGGAAAGTTATTATACATATTTACTTATTATCTAGTTTAATTCTCAAAATGCTATAAAGTTTGATATCTACATTTACTAGATAAGGAATGTGATACACAGTTACTAAGTAGCCAAGATCAAATCTGAACCAAATTCTATCCACTGTGAGAAGCTGTGTTCTTTCCTTTATACCAACCTGCCTCCAGATAAAAAGTCTGTGAAATTCACATACATCTATGTTAGTTAATACTACAAATAGAATGTCAAAATAGCCCTCGTTATGGCTCAGTTTTGACTGAGGCTACACTGGCCAAGAAAGTGTGATAGGTTTCCAATATCCCTACACATTACCCCAAAACAGAAGTTAGCCCGCACTGGAGGTACCTAGGGATTGTAAATTAGTTTTCCAACATTATTCTAGCACACACTCGGAGACACTAAAAGAGTTGAGGTAAAGGGGCCTGGGGAGAGAGGATTTCTTAGGAAAGTTGTAAGTATTCCAGACCTCCAACGCCCCTCCTTTTCCCACCAACGGCAGAAGGAAAGTGTTTGTTTCCTCCCCATCAAAACCGGATGAGAAATGCTGAAAGAAGGGCCAGCCAGAGAAGAAAACTTGAAATGCTTACAGAAGTGTAAGAGGAGATGCAAAGTCCATAGGCATAGGGAAAACAGTCAATGATACTGTGATAACTATGTGTGGTGCCAGGTGGGTACCAGCCTTATGGGAGCTCACTCTGTAAATTACATAAATGTCTAACCCCTGTGCTGCATACCTAAAGCTGATACAATGTGAAATGTCAACTGTAATTGAAAAATAACAAAAACTTTTGTTTTAAGTTTGAGAAAAGAGAAAGACTGATATTTGACCTTCACCAAGAAGCCCATCATCGCGAGACTGGCTGTAGCTGCCTTGCTTGACATCAGTGTAGAAAAGGTCCCTGCATTTCACTTCCGATTTGGCGAAGGGCATTGTCTCCAGGACCCACAGGTTCGCCTGCTTGGAAGGAGACCAGCTGAGTGAAGGTGTGACCCTACCAGAGGGAGTGGATGGCCAGAAGCCGAAATTTTCCAGTTCATCCTGAAGAGTAGAAAGGGATGTAATTTCATAAGAGTAATTGCACTTTAATTCACCCTCATCCCAAATTCTGATGGTGTAATCGTTTGGGGATGCCCACTCATGGTGGGGAGGAAACTTTTTCTGTCTGTTAGTTGTTCGTCCTCTTTGCCAAAATTAAGGTCCATGTTGGCAAATGCCCTCCGTGTGCATTGCCTTCTTCTGCGGGCACTCATCTCCCTGGGTTATTATTTTCCCTTCACTTTTGATTTCGCGACTTGTTTCTTTCTTGTTCTCACGTGTTTTTGTGTCCTGCAGCCGAGAAATGGAGAAAAACTCACAGTTGTCATTAGGACAGTGGCAAGCAGCCACTGCAGCCACAAGCACTTAGCCTTGCGTCTGTTGGTTAAGAGTGAGTGCCGTATGCTGGCTACAGGCGTCTTCCATCCTCCGTGTCTGTCACTCAAGCTTCAGCGTTGGTCCTCACAACCGCACCTTTAGCCTAGAATACGCTGGTGTGTGGCCCAGAGAAGATGTGTAAACCCTGCACCTAGGGATTCAGGTAGCGTGGTTGGTCTTCCCTGCTAGTGCTCTGTCCTAAGTGTGCTAACCTACCCTAGTCTTCTCCCTGAGTACTTTCAGCTGGTTAAATAAACTGCCTGGTCTGAGCACCCTTATTTAGTCTGTGAGCCTTTCTGGGCCGTGACCTCTGAGAAGGCTTGCCTGATAGATAGTGTGTGTGTACTTGGAGGTTACCACTGCACAAAGGTAATTTCTCACATAACATCTTTCTTCTCGTGGCTCTTTTTCGCTTTTACTTTGTTGCTCACCTTCTTGTGTCTTCTTAGATAAATATAGTTATTCTGTCCTTCAAGGGACTACTTTAGGTGTGATACTTTATATAAGTGGAATTAATGGTTAAAGACTAATATGACACTAAGATAAAATAGTCACCATTCTATAACTTTTAATCTTTTAAAGAGTAAGGGTTATATAGAAATATTTATTGTTTCCAACAATAGATTGTTTAAGCTACAATTCTGTTACTAATTTCTAATTTTACGGCATTTGAGTCAGAGGCCTTCTGAATGATATTAAACGTTTGGAACTAATGAAGGTGTTTTTTCATGGTCCTATGTAAGGCTGTTTTTGTAAACATTCTGTGTATGCTCAAAAAGAATACATGTTTCCTGTTAGTTGAACAAGGAGTTTGATATACTTTTAATAGCTTGCATTTGATGGTTGTATTTTCCAGATATTTATAACATGTCTAATATTTTACTTCTGTGATCTATCAGATTCTGAGACAGTGTGTTAAAATCCTCAACTAAAAGTGGTAAATCATCTCTTCTTAAAGTTTTCTCAATGTTGCTTGATGTATTTTAATTTAAATTTTCCAACTACAGTTGACATACAATATTACTTTAGTTTCAGGTGTACAACATAGTGATTAGTTATATAACTCTCAAAGCTTGATATATTTTGAAGCTCTATTTTAAGGTATATATGAATTTATGATGGTTCTAACCTTCTTGTTCAATTATTCCTTTCACTAACTCACAATTTCCTTTCTGTCCTTTATGACTTTTTGTCTTAAACTCTATTTGGTCATATATTAAGAAATAACCTCACCTTTTTTTAGGGCTCATATTTTCTTAGCATAACTATTCCCATTCATTTCCAGTCTTTTCCTTCTTTTTCTTTTCTTTTTTGTCACAGGTGTATCGCTTGTCACCTGTGCATTATGGGGCTTTACTATTTTAATCCAACGTGAAATTATGTCTTTAATTGGTAACCATGACTGAGTTATTATAATTAATCTTATAGTAAGACATTTCACATGTCTTAAGGCCAGGATTCATGTTTATTGCTTTCTTAATTATCCACATCTCTATTCCCTAAAAGAGAAAAGTTTTAGTCTGCTCTTTTGTCATGGTTATACTGCCCTCATCTTGTCAACACTAACAAAAATTTTAGGTTAGGTTATGTATTTGGCCATATTTGAGTTTTTCTTTTTGGAAGTCTTTTATCTTTCTTTAATCCTGGACAACTTCAAATACATCTTCAAATACTCCCCTTCCCCGTTTGTGGCGTTCGGTCTCCTTCGGGCACTCCTGCTGCACAGAGAGCGGCATTTCCACCTCTCTGTCTGTTTTTCTTTTCCGTGTTTCATCTTTTTTTTCCTGCTTCCTCTGGGCATATCGGATTTCCAACCTGATCTTCTAACTCACTAACTGATTTTGAAGCTGTATCCATATTACCAATTAGCTGTTATTTATCTCAAGTATTGCATATAGAGTTATTCATTTCAACGACTGCATTTTTCACAACCAATAATCCCTGTGGGTTTTTCTGCATCCTTTTTGTTGTTTTTTTAAATTGCTAGAGATTGTATTTATGTCCTTCAAAGTACATATTCAGTGGCATTTGGAATTCTTCATCAGCATTTCCCAGTCACTCTGGCAAAGAGTAGACTTCGGTTAGTTTGTTGGCTCTCTTTTGGGAATAGTTATATTCCTGAGATGCCTAATTTTCTTGGCCTGTGAGTTCCTATGTCTGGAGTAATTGGTCTCTAAAGTCTACTGGGCACTGGCCAAAGACAAGGCCGTGGTTTTGTGGGTCCTGGTGAATTGAAAGAGAATGGAGGCAGTAAGTCCCGGGGCAAAGACCTGGTCACCACAGAAGCCCCTCTTCTGCTTCTCCACCAGGAAAGCTTAAACCTGGTCCCTTGTAAATCCTGCAGGGTAAAACACGAGGGGGGGTGGGGGGGTGGCAAACTCCCCTGGCTGTAATCCATCAGGCTTGTGGGATTGGAGAAGGACAGGAGGGATGGGTGCCTAAGGTCACTGCTAAGTACATGCTTGTTTATTTTCATGGATTTCTTACTCCTTCAGGGCCTGAGAGTGCCCTGTGGGCACTGGGACAGCGATGAGGCCTGCTGCTGCAGGTGAGGTCCCAGAACAACGAGAAGGTAAAGAGCAGAGCACAATAAAACTGTTTCTTCCACCCTGTCCTGTATTGCCTGTGGCCGTGGCCGCTAGCTGTTCTCTGGGCTCCCATCCCTTCCTCAGAATACACACTGGTTCAAGAAGCTTAGACTTTTTCATTTTTGTTTGTTTCTTTTTTTCCTTTTCCTGGTTTCTGAGTTGCTGAGTCCTGATATGCATGTGCTCCCTCAGCTTTTATAGCTTCTCCAGGGTTGGTCATCTGCAGAGGGAGCCGACAGCCCTAACTAGTTTGCTGCCGTGGCTGGGCCTACAGTCTCAGAGCTTCCTTCTCCATCCCCCACCTCTCTTCCCCGCCTGGTGTCTAGCTGGATGGTGAATGAATAATTACGGTCCTCGCCATCCCTACGATTCAGGGCTCAATTCTAGAAAACCAGTAAGTGTGAGTCTTACTACAGGCAGTGGTAGGAGTCCTGCCTGCTCTTGCCCCACTCTCAGCAAACCTCCAGTGAGGCCAGCTGTGTCCACGGGGAGACCGTGAAATGTGTCCCAGGCACGTTTGGTCTCCCAGATATCCACACAAGGACTACCTTGGAAGGAGAGAAACTGCAAACCAACACGGTGTGTGAAAAACTCTGGCTACAGAAAGAAATCCTTTCAAACTAAGGAAAGATGGATTTCATCTGAAGACCCCTCATATTGGAAGACCCCTCATTATGATCCATGAATTAACTTAATTTTGGACTGAAAGGGTACATACTGCAAATAATTCCTGTCTTCTCAACCACCAGGAGACAACTATCTGGTATCCTTCAGAGTTGAGGGGGAGCAGTTTCGCTTTGAGAGGCAGGGCGGTAGAGTAGGGCCAATCAAGATGGCAATTTCAACAGCAGGGGCATTAGGGCCACCGGCTGGCAGGGGACACCAGGATCTCTCTCCCGTCTTTTCCCGAGGCTCTGGGCTGAGGTGGCCCTAGAATAATCTTGGGATGGAGGAAGAGGGAGTATGGCACCCCGCTGGGCCACCCACAAGGAAGAGAGTCCTCATACACTGGACGAGGATGAGGTCCTTCCTGCTGGGGCCAAGCTCTTATTCAGAGGCACACACAGCCGTCCCACCATGGAAACCTCGGCCCAGGCAGCCCCTCAAACCTACTCTGAGAATGCCATCTTGGGACCTGCAGGAGGAACTGGAGCCCCACACCCCACGGGGCCAGAACCCTAGGAAGGAGAGACCTCCCCCTACCAGGCCCCCAAACTAGAAGCAAAATCCAACGGTATCATTGAGTCCTTGGCAGAGGCTGAAGTTCATGTACAATGGGCCCCGGGGAATTTGGCGATGCAGTTCCTGACTCCACGCTGGGCCAGAGCACCTGTGCCCTCTTCCTTAGCCACCGCCACCGCCACCACAACTTACTTCCACCCAGACTGCAATCCCGAGTGTCTGCAGAGCCTGGGAAGAGCTCTACCCTGCGGGTCCTGCTCACCCACGTGGACGTGAAAGATCCTCAGCAGCCCTTGAGGAGATGCTGAAGTGTGTATCCTGGCTGACTGCACCCTGGTCCCTGCCTGGAGCCCGGAGGAGGCCAGGTGGTACCTGGAGCCTACAAGGCCTACGAGTAGAAGCCGGCAGACCTCCTGATGGAGAACCTGGAGCGAGACTTTGTGTCCCAGGTGACTGAATGTCTTTCCACCATGAAGTCCTTCCACAAAACGGATAGTCAGATCCTCCTGGCTGCTTTTGGGTCTCTGGAACAGCTCACAGTTGTATCACGGGGAGATCCTGCCTTGTGCCCGGGCTTGGGGCCCCAGAAGCCCCACAGGATGGTTTGATGTCCTACATGAGGCCTTCTTGAAAGTGCCCCGATGACCTCAGGTGCCAAGGGTGCCCTCTGTGTAATAATAGAGCATTTTCCTGCCACCCCCCCTCCCCCCAAATGCAGAGGCACTGGATTCAAACCCTAGCTCAGCCACTCACTGTGTGACTGTGGTGGGCACATCGTTCCGCTTCCCTGCCGTTGGTCTCTCCTCAGCAAAATGAGGAGAAAACTAGTCTGGGTCCTTCTAAAGAGTAAGCCAGCCAGTGTCTCTAGGTCTGTATTGACTGCAGTGCTTTTCTTTTTGTTGTTGCTTTTGGTCCTCAAATGTGCTCTGTGACCTTAAGCCCCACGATCTCCCTCTTGTGATGACGGCGGACAGAAGCTTCAATGCACGGGCGCACTGGCGGACCGCTGTCTCCAGAGAAAGGCTGGCGGCTCTGCGGCTGCCCCCTCCCCTGCTGTGCAAAGGTTGAGTATGCAGCTGGGTGTGTGTTTAGGGGCAGGGCCTCTCTCACTGGTGTGAGAGACCGGTGTGCTGGCTTCAATCAGACAGTCTGGTGGGTTTAGATGGAGACCCAGATCCTGATCTATTCTGAACTGGGCTGCTTTGATTTATTTTTTTATTAATGAAAGACATCTCCAGTGGTTTTATTGAACTTGTATTCACTAGTAACACCCTGAGATTTTATTTGGGGACAATTTCTCCAAGTTAAAATAAGGTGGTAAGTCTCTTACGTAAAAGAGACAGCGGTGACATGCAGTGGCGTCACTGTAAGTTGGGGAAAGAGCGCGGGCCCAGTCTGAGTCCTGGTGGGAGGGGCTCTGGGGAGGTTGGACAGAAGGCACTGAATTTCTGTAAAAGGAGAAAGAGCGTGAATCACTGACCTAAGACACTGGCTGCTCAATGCTTAGGATGGTGGGAAAATCTCTGAGATCTTGCAGAGATGCTTGCTAATCCAAGTAGAGGGAGGTAGGATGTTAGAAAGTCTTGACCTAAGTTAGTTTTCAGTTTCAATGGCTGTGTTTCCTCTTCTTCAGTGTTCACATTATTCAGAGGTTGAACAGAGGTTAATTCTATCAATATGTCCACAGGAGTAAAAACTATGAGGAATACAGTTTTTAATGTTCAAACGTGTCTTTCCTGCCTTCCTGTGTCCTCTCACACACGTGTTTACCCTTTTTCTTTATGGTTTCCCTTCTTGTTTCCCCACCTCTCCACCCCACACGAGTTGTCTATGGATTCGTTAAATAAAATCAGTTTTACTGAGCTTAAGTGAGGAGTGGGACAGCTAGCCTCTGTGTCAAAATAACAAATGAAGTTTGCCTCTGAGTTTATGTGATCGCTAACATATCTGACTACACAGGCCGCTTTGTCCCCCTGCCCCCACCCTCCAATATCGGTGGTTATGGTCAGGGTGATGGCTCACTGAGCAGGTTCTGATTTTTACCATCGACACAGAATGGAGTTGGGCCCTGATCACTGCTCTTACTAAGCGTTTGTTGTGTAGATGAATGGAAGTCATATGAAATGTCAATGACAGTGAATGAAGGAATGCATGGGATGGGTTGGAACTCCATGACGATAGCATTTTTGTCATGTCTTTGTTTACCACCTTTCCTTCCTCGGGTCCCCGCCATGTCCATGTGAGCCCCAAGGCCTGTTTCAGATTACTCTGAAGTCGAGATGAAAGCAGGCGGGCAGCTGACCATCGGGGTTCAGCTTGCCTCCTGAAGAATCAAATTTTATGGTGTGATGAGAGATTATTTTTGTTCTTCAAGATCACAGGGGTGTATCGCTCACTGGAACGTAAAGGCAAAGATGTTTCTCTCATATATCCTTTTTGAAAAAGTTCCCCAGATCTCACGAGACCACCGATTTTGGATGCTGTTGCCTGAAGAACCTACACCTTGCCCATGTTCCCTTTTGTTAGTCCGTCTCAGTCTCATTTAACCCCCATCTTTCCTTTTCCTACTTTCCAGATCTGTGCCTCTTTCCAATAGTAGCCTTTATGTATTCTAATGATTTAATCAGCTGCCTTTTATCCTTAGTCTCTCTCTCAAACTGTATAAAAAATCGATGATTGTAACGATTCTAATGATCTGGTGTGATGTTGGACAATGAGGGTCTAGTCCCAGAATACAAAAAAATCCAAGAACAATAAGAGGATACGATACTATCTTACCCTGGATTTCTTTGCTTTGCTGTGCTTCCCAAACTTATCCAATATAAATTGACAGTGGTATGCAGTGATTGTACTATCAAGGATATGGGAAACGTGTCACGGAGTTTATAGTCAGATGGAAGACTGAAGATGGTTAAACTGACAAAGATGATGAGGTTACCATTTTGCACCTGGTTTTCTAACCTGCACTTTGGAGGACCTCCCTCTCTCCTGCAGGACTAGCCAGATGAGGTGCCAGCAACCCACGACTGACATGAGAGAGGGTGTGGAATGAGCAGGAGACGCGATGGATGAATGCAGAGAGGAAGAATGTATCTCTTTAGAAAAACACACACATACACACCTTTTTGCTTATCACATACATTGTATTAATTTATACATATACATGGCATAAGCATTTCACATAATTTGGGCACTAGGTACAATTCTATAATAAGCAATTTTCTTCAGCCCCTACTATATTAGCTTAATAACATCTAGAATATTTTAGCAATATATTATCACATTTGTACTAGAGCTGCCTGAAATACACTGTTTTCCATGTTTGTAAACAAAAATAGAAACACCATTACATAAACACTGTGGTTGGAAAAATACCTTCTCTTTAACTCGTCCTTTACATTCAGTAAAAGAGACTTAAACTACTTTAGTATCCAAAATATTTTCTGAAAGAATATAATTTTGGGGGGGTACCCTATCCATGTAACCAGAACAAATTCTTTGTCTTTCCACAACTCACTCTTACAGGTAGTGGCATAAAGTGTCATAGATGAGACTTGAGATTTAAAGGGTTTCAATGTATCTCCTTACTTTGCAGACAAATTAAATAATGATAACTCTGATTACTGTTGCAAATTCACAAATTAGTTTTAGGTGCCAGTAATGATACTGGTTTATTCAGGGACTTTTGAAGATTTTATACTGAGGAAGTAAAGAGAGACATGGGAATATAATTTTGGGTTTCAATGAGAAACTATGTCAATTTTAAATGGATTGGTATATGGTTAAACTTGTAGTGGTTACATTTCCCCCCCTCCTGTGCACAGCCAACAAGAGGCCAGCTACAACCTGACTTATAATTAGCCCTGCCGAATCTTCCTGAAAAAGACTGATATCTTGTTAAGCTTTGAAGCTGGGTGGAAAGCAGCGAATGAACTTATATGGAGTTCTTTAATTACCAGTCTTAAATATATCGCTTACTGCTAGGTAGCACCCAAGGGCAAGAGGTAATCAGCTTTATAAACTTTGGAGTGGTTTGCTTTCTAAATCCTAGAGCTTAGGAAAGTAGAAAACTTTCTTTAAAGAGAATATTCTCTTCCCCTAGGAATTACATTTTTTGGCAGTTTTGTGAAAAATTTAGCAAAGAATTCTTTGTGACCTCCCAATTTATATGTGCCAGCGACCAAAGCACATTTCAGCCTGAAGGCCCCTTCCTTACTAAAGTCAGGGCTGCCTAGTGGGCAGGATGACCTAAACCCAGGCCGAGCACACAGTATGAGTCAGCCAGTTTACAAGTTGGCCCATCTGATGTTTCAAGCAGACTGACTCAATTTCTTTTTCACTCCAAGTATTATATCTCCCTTCCTTTGCACATTCTTAGCCATTCCTATTGAGAAAGCCACTTTGTCTTGAAGAGGTCACACTGTAATTTGTATAGTTTGCATTGTGTGGATGGTACAACATCTGAGCACTATCAGAATCGATTGAAATAAAAAAATTAAAAATCAGATCCATAGCCAAATACAGAAATAGTCTAATTCAAATTTTAGAGTTAAAAAGAAAAAATTTTGACAGATTTTCATTTTGAAAGGTATAAATGGCTCAAGAGAAACAAGGAGCACCCTGTAGCTGAACTAGATCAATTCCATTGTGTTGGTCTTGGATACTTTGCATGCATCACACCTGCATTTTAGCACTGGATGAAGATGGAATTCACAAGTGTTGCAGTGGGAGACTCCATTCCTTAGCCTGTCCCCCATGGCAAGAGTACCAAGAGTATTCTTCAGCTTCACTATGGACAGAATGACTTAATGGTTCTTCACAGATGACGTGTTTGGCTCCTGGGAGGGTGGGGCTCACTCTAAACGCATGGCTGGTGTTCCTCCCAGGACAGGAGGGCTCAGAGGTCGTGATGCTCTCCTGGCTTCACAGTTAGGCGCTCGTCTCCTGCTCCACCACCTCCACCGCTTCCATAGGGATGACCTCGGAAACCTCCTCGCCAGGGTGGGCGGCAACCTCGTTGTTCCGCGGCTCCTGGTGGCAGATGTAAATAGGGAGGCCACTGCCGGCCTCGGCCTCGGCCTCGGCGGCAGCGGCGGCCGCAGCGGCAGCAGCGGCGGCGGCGGCGGCATTGATGTTGGGGCGCCTGTTGTTGGGGCGCCTGTTGTTGCGGCGCCCGTAACGCTGGTCGCACTGGATGCTGAACTGGATCCACTGGCGCTGCAAGGCGGTTTGGACCTGGAAGAGAAAAGGGAGTCTTGTTTTCATAGGAGGTCGGAAACGACACGAGCCAAGCTTCTGAGCACAGTTCCTGGAACTCAGGCAGGTGTCAAAGGTGGGCGACCGAACCGTGACTGCGAGTAAAGGGCCGCGTGGCTGGTGCCCAGCTGTGCAAGGAAGGATGGGCACGAGCCGCCTGCCGGAGCCACCAGGCCGGCTGCTTGCTCCCGCGCGAACTTAAGTCCAATGAATGAAGTCTGGTTTGGCTTCACACTTAGCGTGTGGCACTCGCATCCCATGAGGTAGAAAGAATTGGAAAACATTTCATCTGCTACCACCTCTGATAAGGCAACAGCTCTTGATCTGAATCTCCACATTATGGGTCCTGAAAATCTACACTCAGCTCTGGATTCTATGATAATGGTCTCCTCCTGTTGATTTCCCTTTACAAAGGGGTGTGCCAGATAAAACTCTGGTTAAAGGGGTGACAAACTTTTCAGAATAAAACTTCAATCTCTTTCTATTGAAAGACTTCTAATACATAAACAAACTTACCAAACTTGCTTTAGAAATGTGATAAACTATATAAAACACAGGAGAAGGAGAGGATGCTGAAATCAGGAAGCTCTCCATGTGAAAACCACAATAACCACAATGGAAAACACCACCAGGGGCAGTAAACTGGCTTATCCAGCCAGAACCGGATATTCAATTTAGTGGTTAATTTCATCCTTCTTGTCTCCTAAACTTGTTTTTTTTCCCTATAACTGAATAAAACTAAGAAATGAGATGATTGCTACAATCTCTACATTTTAGAGATTCTATTGCTCAGTATATAAGACAAAATGTCCAAAATATTTGCATCAATTTATTAACACACCCTCTATTTTGTTGTCACATTTGAATATAACAGTTAAACATGATGGGGCACAGGAGGCGGAGTCTGGAAATAACATGCCATGAGATGCAGCACGTGAAGAGTTGGTTGTGGAGAGCCATTTCACCTACTTTACCTGTGCGTGAATCTGCAAGGTTGTATGACCAGGAGCACAATCTACTCGTGTTACACAACTGTGTGCATGATTAAGAAGGCTAAACGTTTCTGTGGCATACACATTTTTTCTATGTGTAGTAGAGTAACCACCTCTCCATAGAATTGTTAGTGTTTGTCATATAATTTTAAACATTTTACCCAGGAAACAGAACAACAGTCTAATGATCCACTAAGAAGCAGCTCAAGAGGGTGTGAGCCTTGAAGCTGGAGAGCTCATGTGGCAGAGCAGCTGTAAGGTTCAAGGTGACAAATGGTGACGGGAAGAGTTTGGTCACTGGATCATTTGGAATTCTAGTCTTTCCAAATTACTGAAGCAGCAGCAAACTCTGCCTTTTGTTTTTTGTGTCGGAGGTGGTGAGTGCTCCATTGCAAAGCACTCTCTAAGTAATTTTATTTAAAAGAGATGAAGACATACACTTTAAGTGCTCAGTGGCTGAACTCTGCATAGACAAAAGACATACAGGGGAACCAAGGATGGCATAAAAGGCTTTGGCTAGCATTTATTGAGGGCTTACTGTGTGCCATAACCCAAGCATTTGATCAGTATTAAGTTATTTAATGCTAACAACCCACTACTAGTCTCACTTCCCAGAGCACAGCTGAGGTCACTTATTGTGTCTGTGCTTAGCCAGCTGCAGTGCAGCTGAACCACAGCCCCACGTGAAGCCCATGGCTGGTGATCACGCCACGTGGCCACGGGGTACGTGGTAGAGAACTGACCACTGAGCTTGGAACTGAAGCGGAAGTAGGGTTTGTGTCGTGTGGCCCTGGCTGGGGCAGGACGACTGCGCCGAGTGTTTGAGCACGTGTCCCAAAGACGGCGCTCGTTGGGTTCGAATCCCAGTTTGTTCGGCTCCATGTTTTGCTTCAACTTAATGTAGAACGTTCTCCTTTAGGACAAGAGGATCATTCACGAATTTAAAGAGCTACTGGTAAGATTTACTGAGGTTATTTAAATCATCTAGGGTAGTGCTGGTGTATGACAGCGAGAATCCTCTTCTTTTTCTCCTGCTCTCTCTGCCCTCTGACCTGACCCCCGAGTATCTTCCAGACAATGTGGCTAAATTTGGGAGAATCAAGTATCTGCCTTATTATCATCCAGCGCTTCCAGGCTCTCAGCTGGCTGGGTTCTTTATTAGGGCTATTTACTGGTTGCAAATTGATTCATGCAAGGGTTTTGCCTGCTCTGGTTATCTGATCATGTTACCAGAAGAGGCACAAATGTAAGCCAAAATATGGCCAGACAGAAAAGGATGGATTGGGGGAAGGGACAAGACAGAGTGAGAGAGAACAGAACAGCCAAGAAGAAAATCAGGACGGTTTATCGACATCTAGCCCTGAATCCTTGGGCATTGACTGGTTTGTTAACCCTTTGAGACATTTTTTGTCAGAGGTCAAGACACACAAAGAAGCCAAAACTGGAAAGATTAAGTCCCTTTACTCTTTCTAGTCAAAACAACATGTGCCTTCCCATACTTAGGCTTTTGCACGAGCTACTGCATTCAAGAGAGTGATAAGGTGACTTAATCCCAAAGGGCTGGACTTGCTCAGGGCTATTCTCCTGGGAGGAGTTCAACCCACATCAACAGTGACCAGAGTCTGGGCCTGTGGTTTTGTCCTTGAGCTATTGACCGAAGATGCTTCCGCTTCAGGCTCTTGGCCAGGCACGTACGGAAGGGAGTTAGTGTCCAATAAGAGCACTTGGACAGCAGCCACAGAGATGCCACCAGTGGGAGGAGTGGGAAACTCCCATCATTCCACCGCATTCACCTGAGTTGGCTCATGTCTCTGCCAAAGTGGTTCTTAGCCACCAGCTGTATTGTTTCTTCCCAGCAGGCCTCTACTCATTCTGTGGCCTCTGTGGGAGATGTCCCCTCCCACCCTTCATCAAGGCTAATGCTTCCTTTCTGAACACTCAGCTTTGCTGTCACCCCCAGGAAATGCCTCTTGACCCCCTAACAGGAATCTCTTTTCTGTGCTTTTATTGTACTTGTTCATTATTGCTTTTACTACATTTTATCGTAATGATTTATGTGTAGTATGTCTCTCCCTCCTCTTGTACTGTGAAGTCCTTAAGAGCAGGAACCATGTCCTGTTTGTCCCTGTAGTCCCAGAATCAGTTCCCAATCACATCACTCCCCAATAAGATCCTTTGCCTCCCTGTCTAGTTTCTGGGCTTTTGCCTTGCAATCTGAGCAGCAGAATGAGGGACAGAATTGAAGAGAGACTGGACTAACTACATCACAAAGGCCTGATGTGGGACCACAGGCTGCATATCTGGGAAAGCACATCCCTGTTGAGTTATACTTCAGATAAAACACGAGTAAGCTCTACTTTTTGCCATGCAGTGAAACTCCTCTTTTAGCACCTCTTCAAGAATCTAGAACAACAATAAAAAAATTATTTAAAAAAAAAGAATCTAATAACTATTTTAAATTGCTAATTCTTTTTTTGATTTTGGATTTAAACTTTTTTACAATGTGTTTTCCTATTGAGACCAGACAAGAGGTGGTGTGGCTTTATTTGGGTTGTACTTTCGGTTAAAAGTGGGTCCTTAAATGCCAGGTTTATAATCTAGGGAGCCCCAAATGCCCTGTTGAGGAATTAGGAAGCACACTGGTAGGGCATATT
Source organism: Macrotus californicus (assembly GCA_007922815.1). NCBI lineage: Eukaryota > Metazoa > Chordata > Mammalia > Chiroptera > Phyllostomidae > Macrotus > Macrotus californicus. The sequence continues at coordinate 37,429 of VMDR010003506.1, forward strand.
TTTGGAGAAGCAATGTCCTCAGACAAAGGTAACTGTTAGTTTCCACAAACTGAGCATTTCTCAAATACTAACATCGTCTTTATAACTAAAACTTAAAGATATTTAGAAGCAGTCAAGGTAGACAGTGATAAGTTTAAATGAGGCTGTAAAAGTACCCAGCAGAAATAAAAAAGGCTTTGCTTCTTCTCACTTGTCTTTTCAAAATAATCCCATTGGAGCACCATGCATATGAATTAAGTGCCCAGCCCAGCACGAGGTGAAAGGATTTGAAGTCTATTTTAATTTTTTAAAATGATTACTACAGAAATGTTCATAGCCTTCTATAATCATATTCCAAAATTATAACCTGTCCCTTTGTGTGGAGATGGTAATCTGCCTTACTTTGTAAATTACGCATATTAGAATAGGCCCTTAGCAGAACACTTTCAATAATTACACTTTAATAAGGGCAATTATTTTTCACAATGCCATAGGTTGAGCCTGATGCTGCTTCGATCCAAGAATAAAGTTATTAAATTTGACAAAAAAAAAAAATAGGAAATGTTGGTTTTTTGCTCCGAAAGCATTAGAAATGTTAGGAGTTGCCATGGGGATAGATAGTATAACATACAGAGTTTTGAATTACTATACACATCATCACTCATTTTAAAGGCAATTAATACAGGTGACTTTAGAGTTTCCCCTGATTATTTCGATTTATTTATTGCCAACTTTAGAAAATAGAGCCCTGGTCTGATGTTTGGAGACACAATTGTTACACCCAATTCCATTATTAACCTGCTGTGCAAGGCTGGTGTATTTGTGCCTCAGTTTACATATATTTGTAAAAAAGAAGATCAAACTGTAATAGAATATTTTTGCTTTGGCCTTATTTTCCTGTTAAGTTCTCCACAGTCATGCAGTTGACCAGCAGTCATGTTATGTACTTGATTAGGAGGCAAGGTTTCCACCAGGAGTTTTGATCCAATGAAGGAAAAGATTTTTGAGGCCCGCCCTTCACTTCCTGCCACCACAATTTGACAGACTGCAAAATAAATTTAAGATTAAAAATCATGATTTTAAAAAAAGACTTTAAATTCACCTGGGGATTGAAAAGTAGTTGCATGTTTAAATGTTTTTATAAGACTTTTGGAAGTAGGGACCTTATTATAACAAATGAATTAAAGGTTAAGGGATACTTCTGAATATTATTCACAAAATTGTTACTGATATTTTTTCCCCACCCTTTTGGAGGGCATAGCAACAATAGCTCTACTGGTCTTCCTCTTACAGAATTTATATGGTCTTTTGTTTGAGGTAATTGGGTACCTGACAATGACAAGAGCAGGGCTTTCTAATTCCCTTCCACTACCTACTTTCCAATGTTTGGGAAGGATATTTTGTTTAAAAGACAACAATAAATATAAGGTTTATATTTTTAAAATATTTAATTATTGTGTTTCTTAAATAACATTCTTTTTGCACATCCCCCATTCATTAAGTCAAGGTCATTTGTTGCTTGAAGGACAAATTACACTCTGCCTAGAGTATTGCTTCTTGAACTCTGGTCCCCAGACCAGCAGCACCAGCAGCACCTGGGAACTAGTTAGGAACGCACATTCTCAGGCCCCGTCCCTGCTTTACTAAACAGGAAACTAACTGCAGGCAGGTGGCCACAATCTATGTTTCAGTGAACTTCCCACATGATTCCGATGCACACTTACGTTTGAGAACACTAGTCTAGAGCAAAGAAATCATTGCTTAGCTTTTAGTCCCAAAGCTGATTTTTCTGAGTCTCTACAAAGACATTAGTTTTGAAAATCAGGTTGTATTGAGTGAAAGAAAGACTTTCTAAACAGAAAAGCTTCTCTTTGCATATGCACTGAAAACGTTACTGGTCTAAAAATAGAACTTTACTAACAGCCATAATATAGAGACCATGTAGAATATGACATAGTCCCTTATGGACAGGAAATGGCAGTGATGAGCACAGAGCCCTTCCAAGCAGGAGAGAAAGAGGAGAGAGAGGGATACAGGCACAATGACCTTGCATTTCCCCTTCATGGTGGGAATACCTGGGAAAATGGGGAGAAGAAAGAAAGGAAGGAATAATAGAAACATCCCAATATAGCAGGTTTTTCTCTTTGATTCTGAGAACAGAGTCCTGAAAACTGATAGCCCCATAAAGAAGTCCCCCATATTTGGCCTGGCACCATGTCTCACATGATGTCCAAGCAGTGGAGTGGCAATGGCTTAGGGTGACAACAGATTCACAGTGTAAGAGGATCTGGAATTCCTGGGCTCCTTGGGTGGTTTGGGAGAGAGAACTGTGAATCAGAAGAGGGCTGGGGCTTGTGGGGGAGGCTGTGGGCAGAGGACCTCTAGGGTCCACAGAAGTGAGGGGAGCCACCACAAACTTCAAAAGAGGGTGCCAGCACAATACTGGTAACCAGCTGCACCTTTGAACAAAGCTCTTGAACCAAGTATGTATTTTCTAGAAAGAGACTGTTGTAAACTGCAGGCACGCCTTGGAAATATTGTGGGTTTGGCTGTGGACCACAGCGAGCAAGTGAGCATTGCAGGAAAGTGAGTTGTAATCTTTTTGCTGGTTCAGGGGGGTGGTCTTGCTTTTAATTTGTGAAAAACATACACCTGTGACGTGCAATAAAGCAAAAGCATAACAAAACGAGATGTGCCTGTTTTTGAGGCTAGTACAATGGGCTCCTCAAAGCAAGAAGAGGTAAGTTACAGCAAATAAACAAAATTTTAGTTCACATACTCTAATTTGTGACCGGTATGTTGAGATCCTTCTGATCATGTTGCTTTGATCTACAAACTATTTTATCCACAATGCAGGGGCAATAGCAAGAGGCATGGAAAAGGGAGAAAATCCACAGTGTGGTTAGTGCTCTCTCAAGCTTTACACTACTGCGTGGGAAAATCTTCATAGTCAGCATTATCTTTCTGAGGTCCCCTAGGCACTCAATAATGTACCGAAATGTTTGGATGGTCAATGTCCACATGGGAGAGTTGTAGGAAGTGTGTGATCCATAAGCATGTTACTGGTCCGCTCCTGATCTCTATGACTGTGATTCTCCGCCTTTCTCCCCTGCTTATAATTGATCCATTGACTGCCTAACCCACTTCCACCGTTGGAGTCACTGGTAACATACTGATAATAGGCGGCTGAAAACTTCATCTTCCTTGCACAACTGACATATCAGCCCCCTTGGTCTCTGCTAACACTTAGTATTCAACCAGGCAAAGCTGAGTCACAACCCAATACTAGATAGAGCGGGAAGTAACTTCCAGCGCGTACGAGTGCCCCGCCATTAGGTGTACTTAATGTTGTAAGATGGTATGTTCACAGAAGGCGCAGCTCAGACCCCGACACCTAAATCCATGGGCTGTGATGTTACGTTTGAAACAGTACACAAGTTATGTATTATTAGAAATGTCACACTCGTGCTTTCCACCAGCAACAGGATCTTAATTAAAATGGGGATGGTTTCTTTACTTCAAAAAGCAGAGATAACCTGCTCCAATGAACTGGGCACATCAATTGTTAGGAGTGCCTCTGGGTTTGCTTTCCGTGCCTGACACATTAAAGGCAGCATCGTAAGTTAAGACACAATAAGTACTGACGTATTTTTACAAATGCATGCAATCTTCTCATGTTTTCAGGGTGTGCCCCTCCTTAGCCTGATTTTTATATTAGCCATATATTAATATTAGTTTGGATAAAAAAATATTTATTTTGTATGTCACCTGAAACAACGCAAAAGGTGATGATAGACATTCACGGAAATTGATATAAAGATGGAATGACCTAAGCCCTTCTTATTTGTTAGTTTTTACTACTGTTTAAAAAAAGGGAAAAGACACTTTAACAGCTGGCCTTCAGGCAGCCCCTAGCAATAGTCAATGCACCATGTGGTTTTGTTGAATAAGTGAGTGAGTTGATGGGTGAATGGGTGAAGGAAAGAAGAAAATGTACTAACTGAAGGGAAAGCAACAATAATCTTGAGATATTGGGGTTGGGGGTGAGTGATAAATAGGTCACAGAGCAGCAAAATATCAGTGCCCACTAAATACTGTTCACTTGATTATTAGACAACCTTTCCAATTGCTGACAGGACATAAGAGGTTGATCTCTTTATAAAATGTGATGATTTCCCTTGATATAGAATTATTCTTTATAGGAATGGATTTAATGTTATGAAAAATACTTTTACATTAAAAGTTATATAACTACAGAAAGTTTCTTAACAAAACCACAGGGAGGAATCATAGACATAATACAGTACAGTGGAAGATTTAGTTCATTCAGTTAAGAACCAGGAAATTTGGATTCCAGTCCTGGTTTTTCAACTATGACTATGACCTTGGGCAAGTCATGCGATCTTTCTGGAGTTTAGATTTCTCACCTGAAAGAGGACGGAGATTTCAAAGCATGTTCCCTGGAGCTCTGGGAGTTCTTTGGTACAAATTTAAGCAGCTCCACTTTTATGTTTTACAAACTGGGCTCCTCAGCTAGATTTCATCAGAGGAAGGGGAACTCTGGCTAATAACGCCTAAAAACACTGGCCATGAGCACTCTCGATTTTATATCTAAATATTCAGATAATATATTAATTATTTGAGTCTTCACTTCAGGGTGATTTTCAAACATGTTGACTCAGTGACATACTATCGCACCACGCTGCAGAAAAGGAGGCAGTAAACCAGCACAGACAGGCTGGATACTGGCTCTGCCCTAGTGAGCAGCTGGGTCTTTTAAAGGGAATGGGGCATGACCTCTCTTTCTGTGGGAATCCAGAATGGCTTTCACTATTGCTGCTCAGGGTGCAATCCAAGGAAAGCATAATTTAGCTGCCTGTTCGAGTAGTATCTGCAATTGTATCACACAGCACAGAAAAGATTCAGCTTGCAGTGGTGGAAAAACACCACCCTGCTGGTCATGGAACCATGTACAGGGCACTGTGGACGTGAGCCCAGATGAAAAGCGGCCCTCTGGGAGATGTAAGTGCTGGCTTTACATAAACGAGCGGTAGTATCATACGAAAGGCATGCTTACGTTGCTGTTGTAGAAGCAGTAAATCACGGCAACGAAGAATCCCTGTAAAGAGGAGCAAAGATAAAGTTGAAGTTACTTTTGTGTGCATTACAATGTTAGCCATTAACATAAGCAGACAATCTGGAGAGGAACATTTTACTATCACGACAGCCAGTCAAGGCTTGATGAAGAGACATTTGCTACCATTCATATCCATTGCTTCACTCCAGTTGGGCAACTGATAGGCATGGTCATGTGGTCCTTCAGGACTCCCCTCAACAAAACAAAATACAGCCCTCAAAATACTGGGGAGGGGAAGGAAAGGTTGAAAGGACTGTGGAGACAGGATCTTGTCCTCAGCACTGTGCGATGGCTTTGTCCCTGGACATACATTTGGGCGTAAGGGTATCTCAATGAGCCCACACCCTCCCTGTTTCCTTCTTCAACTTTTAGATTCAGAAAATAGGAAAGCTGGCAGTGAGAATCCCTTTCACATTACATATGGTCAAAAGGGTCCCTCTCATCACAGATGAGCCCCAGGGAATGCATCGTTCTGCAACGACCAGCAGAGCAAGTCATGGAACACACACACCATTGGCTTCCTTACCTGGAAGTGAATCAGAGAGTGCATCAGGTAGTCATAGATCTGGGCAAGCACCTTGTTGTTAGGCCTCCAGGGAAACACGACAAACTGCGCACCCAGCAGGGGCACCAGGAACAGAGTGGCCTTCACTGCCTTCAGGTACATGTGCGAGTCGGGCTGCTGGGCTTCCTTCATCTTCTTCACGAGCACACGGATGATGTTGAGCAGAAAGAAGAAGTTGACCTGCAGAGATACGATGTTATGAATGAGCGGACCAGCCAGGTCAGTACCACTGAAGGACACCCACTTTCCTCAGTTCTTCTTTACCCATTGTGGGGAGCCCACCCACACAGGACTGCCTGAGGGTCGTTCAGTTTGCTCAGCATTGCTGGGACATTGAGCATCAACCACTAATTGTTCTTTTTATTAGAGATTGTCATTAAATTAGCTTCATTTCAAAGTTATATATGCTAATAGAACTGTCGCCAAAGAAACCCCCAGAGGTAACACTGTCAGTAACAGACTCCAGGAGAACTTCTCACCACCAGTGCGACCATGACGGGGCCGTGGATGATGTACAGCAAGTGGGTCTCCGCACTCAGCCAGCAGCTGGAAAAGGCGGGGGGTACACATCAGTACCAATGCATCTCACTTACAAATGCTGACTAAACACATCCACAGTGCTTACTTGTCATTGAAGTACAGGGTCCTGGTAACAGCATGGATAATAGTTGGCACCATGGGAAACCCTAAAAATGTAAGAAAGTACCCATTACACCTGGCTTCTTCGTCATAAGCTATAACTACAGTTGCATAGAAAACAATGGCTTACGTTAAAAAAAATAGTGGCAAATTACACATTTCTGTCAAGATATTTCCCTGACACTTTTGCACAAAAATCTTTGGTCAAACCAGGTAAAAATGTTCTTGGTTAGATCACCATGTGCTTTCAGAGAGTTTGGTGAAATGCACCCAAATAATTAAAGCCTCCTACAGATTATCCAGGGTGGCAGACACATTATCACTCTCACTGGGACTAATACCATTGTTACGTCTTGATGAGGTGAGGATGACGGACCGTAGACCAAAGAGCTTTTCATTGTGTGTGACCTCGGCTCTCTTAGGGAGAGAAGCTGGGGTCACCTGGAACAAGTGACCTGGGACAGCATCTGGAAGTGACAGTCTCACTGTTCCGAAAGCCTTGTTGATGTTTGCAGGATAGCTTCTTGGCTTTTTACTTTTCTGTCTCTCCCATGGGTACTGATCCTGTTCTCTCTCAATAAGAACACTTCAGAGTAGCCAGTGCAGGTTCTGGCTACAGACCTGTGTGGAGGCAGCTTAGTACTGACCTCCCTGACTGCACCTGAGGTGCTAGTGAAGACGACTTTGAACTTACAAACAGAATGATGGAGGTAGTTACTGGCAATGCATCCTGTCAGGATACTTCTTTTTTTTTTAAAAAAAAACTTTCATTCTATACAGCTAATCTAGACAAAAGTTATGATTTTTTTGTAAGAAAAAAAATGTCTTTTTTTTTGTCAAATGTACTCATGTACAATAGAGCACATTATTTAATTTGGTTGAGAAACTTGTAGAATGAGTTTTTAAATTTTATCCGATCAAGAAATGTGTCTCAGCAGTGAACTAGACCTACACATTTTGGGTTTCTGTGAATTATGGGCAGACAAGAGAATGCCTGAAAACACTGGGCTTTCACCAGAGAACAACCTTGCCCTCTGAACCCGTGAAGCATATAATTCAACAGGACCATCGAGGAAATGTTTGACCTGAAAGAATGTTCAATTTGACCGTTTATACAAGACGTAATTGTGTGGTATCAACGGCAGTTCTAGCATGCTCTTTCCCCACTAGGGTCATTCTCTGCCTTCATTCTGAAGTACATACTTTTAATGAGACATCAAGAGAGGCATATGGAGATCTCACTCCACCTCATCATTTTGTAGGAAGGAAAAATGTGTTTCTTTCAATATTTACATCCTTTCCTCCATGAATTTTTTTTGAGTATGGCAGATAGATGTTCTTAAATAGTCAAAACCGGTACAGGAAGTATGCCATCGGTTTTACTTGGAAGGGAGAAAGTGCACTAGATCAGACAGAAACGGTGTCTGCGTGTGAGGGTGAGTTGGCAGGCCTGGGATGGGGTGCTATTTCCATGAGATACTTTGATTCTGATAAGTTCTCTCTTTTTGCTTAAATTAGAACATCTTGATCTCTGTCATTTGCAACCAAAGAGTTATAACATCATCAGTTCAATGTTAAAATACCTCACATATCCATTCCATGGACCCACCAATATAGAATTATCTCACTGGGTCTGGGTCGTGTGCTTGGTTAAAGTCCATGTGTTTCTATTAGGGAGGGGTGTTATGGAAACACATACTGCCTAGGGCCAGCCCTGGTAGAGACTGTAGAAAGGACTTCAAACTGCTTATAGGACTTCCCAGACACATTTCTATACACTCGGCAACAACGTCTGTTGGGCAGGGGTTTAAATACAAAGGTTGATGTTCTTGAAAGCTTTTGGATTATTCTCCATCCTCAGTCAATCCTTTCTCTCTTATCAGTATTTTTAGGAGCTCCCCAAAGCGCTGCATTTAAGGTTCAGGCTTAGCTGAAGACACACTACAGCCTCTGCTCTGAGTCACAGTCATCTTGTCAATGGATGGCAAGAATTCTCCTCTGGTTTGGGAGTTTCACGGGATTTAAAAAAATATAAAGCAGCGTGTGTTTTTGTCCCAGAAACTTTTCCCTTTCATGACCTCACTATCTACCTTCCCCCTTTCCACCGAGTGGGCTACACTGATGGAGCCCTGGGGAAAAAGGGAAGCAATTCTAGTCCTCATGGACCTGAGAACCCTGCCTTAGTCGATTTACAGAAGTGGTCACTGCTTGAGCAACCCAGCCGTAAGTTTTCTGAAGCCATTGACATGCGCTATGAAGTCAGATAGGCCCCATGTGGAAGCCCATGTGTTATACCTATTGCTCATCTAGACTCTATTCCTTGACATTTCATTGGAGGAACCCTGCTGATGGATTGACAGGAAGGAATGTCCCTGAGGAAGGCATGTGGGCCAGGATGGAGGACATGCAGAATTCAAAATGGGACATTCTCCTTTGTTCTACGAACAGGTGATAAACTGAATGGGGCCTAATCAGATTTTCTCTGTCAGGCATGTTTTCTGTCCATCCAGTAGCTGAGTTCCCTGAAGACATTCATCATCGTGTCCCTCCGTCCTCACACTGCCCCCACTCCATGTACACCACAGTCTGCATTAACATGTTACAGGGCGTCTACCAAGCTCTCCTGGAGACTGAACTCTTTCCCGCACGTGTCTCCTCATTCCTCAGATAACCTGACTGTGCTCTGACACCAAGACCAGAAGAAGATTGCAAACATACAGAGGTGAAAGAGACTCAAAACTCAGCTGGAGCTAATACGTACCCCAGCCCAAGAGGTAATACCACCTCATGCGTTGCTTCTCAGTGAACACGGACACCACAATGAGTGTGTGCAGATAGATCCCTTCGCACAGCATCCAGAAGTAATTGCACGACATCAAGTAGTGGTTGATAAAATGCAAAACCTTGCAGCTCAGCTGTCGGAAAGAAATGGAGATACTCAGTGGAAGACATGGGCAAGGATGTGACAGTGAGCAGAGGGTATGAGCCAAAGTGTCTGCATTCAGTCTGCGTTTAGCTTCCCCAAGCATCGGTTAACATGTGCCACCCTCTGTACCCACAAACCAGAGCGACAGTGCATAGGTCGCTGGTATCACACATGAGCAGCTAGGGGGATGGAAGCCCAGTTCCTTCAATGTTTTTTCCTGTTACATTCTGGTGACTTACGTAGACTATATAAGTTTATTTTTCTGCAACAAATCCGACACCTGTAATTCATTCTGTCTATCTGACCCTGACTCAGAATAAGCCCTCATAGTTCTCTGAATGTTATCTATTCCTTGATCATTACTGCCTGACAATGATTGATGAGCTTTACATGCACGCCCTGTATTCCTATGCAAACTAAACCCAATAAAAGCCCATTGAGAGAGTCTCCAGGCCTTTCTCCTCGGGGAGACTGGCTAGTCTTTCCTTCCCAAGCAGCTCATGTCTTAGTAAACTTATTCTCATTTGCGGCGGCCAGGAGGGCTCTGCTGGACAAAGCTCCCCCATAAGTTCATTGGAAGATGATTCAGAAATTGACAAAGGAAGCAATCTGGAAATGTTCAGCAAATAAAACTAATGTAAACAAAAAGCAGACTACACATGATGGAAGAAAGTCTGTTCGCAATGTGGCAGGGAAATAAAAATGAACAGCTCGCTATGCTCAAGGGCCTTTCTCTATACGGTGTCCTGAGCATATGACACCACTCTTCTCCGGGGATTTGCAAGCCGTGGCTGATTTAGTTTTATGTTATCAGACCACAGTCTTTTTGATTACTTGTGATCTACAAACCTCTGAATATTATCTGCTTTTACTCTTAGTCCCTTTTGGATTGAAACAATATTCTACAAAGGCTCCGAGTTTCCACATCTACGCTGCGTAACACAGAAATGGAACTGGGTGTCACAGTTAGAGAGTGACAAGGACTTAAGGCCTAATGGCAATGGTAACAACTGTGACATAAATAATAACAGTGAACAATGAGAGTTGTTAGATGCCAGACCCTGTTTGTGGGTTCGAGGTGGGTCAGTTTATTTAATCCTCACAAACAAATCGATGAGGAAGGTGCTGCTATTATCTCTACTTCATACATTAGGAAACCGAGGCACAATGAGGTTAAGAAACTTGCTCAAGGTTACGGAATAAACTGTAAGAAAGCAGAGGAGCTGGGATTTGAGATCCTACAGCTCAGCCAGAGCAACGCTACAGTATTTGGAACCAGCCAGCAAAGCACAGCAAACATTCCCTGGACGGTGCTCTGTAGCTCGTTCTGGCTGTGACCAACACACCCCAAAAGGGTGCACAGAACTCTTTGTGTCTCAGCTGGACGCTTTTTGAGGATGAAAACAACTTTGTGAGAGTTTCTGCACTGAATTCATGACAGCCTTTCCAAAGCAGGGAAACCAGCAGCAAACGGTGGGGTGAGCCCTCGCTGCATAAACCGTGTCCTGAGATGGCGTTCGTAGCCCCTGCTCCCCTGGGGAGAGGCACCACCCACATTGACCAGATAAGGCAAACTGGAAATTGGGCTGATGTCTGTAGCCATTTTAGAAATAAATTCTTTAAATCCATAGAGGAAAGTGGTCAATTTTAAGTAATGACATTTTGTAAAAATAAAGAAATCCTCTATATTTTTCTGCACCATAGAATGTTGGTTAAAATACCACTTACTGTTTTGACATGTAGGTAACATGAAGTGGCATCAATGACCAGAGTGGGAGGATACGTCCACATTTTGGCATTGTGCTCTGGGTATTGTCCTCAAATTCATCATACTTTTTCATTCCTAATTAAATTTTGTCTGTAGGCTACTGAATGGATAATTCCAATCCAGTTTTACCTGCCATTGACCTCCCGCCTCAACAACCCTGCTGTCCCTGTCCTCTCGCTCACATTCCTGTGCTCTCTCTGTCCCCACCTCTTCTGGATTACACAGGAGGCATCTACTCTCTGCTCTGGGTTTTGGGCTCTCCAGTGCCTCAGCCCTGAGCATCCATTCTGAGCTGGTTTTCCTGTGACTGGGATGAGCTCTGACATACTTTGGTGGCTCAAGTGTCCTGAACAAATGAGAATTAGAGGAAATGTCCTTTGTTTCTGAGAACCTGGGACTCATCTGACTTTACTTATGCTGGAGACTATAGAAAATGTGACATCATTGCTTTGTCTTTTGAGGTGTAAAGTGCTCAGATTCCCAGTAAAAACTAACAATCTCCCTGTATTGTCCCTTTTAGACCCAGATAAAAGTTCAGAGAGACATTTATTTCCAGAAACGTAGCAAGTGTGCTGCCAGCTTCCTTTAGATGCAGCAAGAACAATGCTTTCAATTCTGCCTCCTGACTCTCTACATGAGGAAATAAGCAGATAGATTAAAAAAATGAAATTTTAGATATTATGGAAATGAAAGGTTCCAATGACACAGATGACAATGGGCAATTTTCACATCGCTAATAAACTCAGGGTCTATTCAGCCCATACTTATGCCATGAGTTTTTCTGAGTTCAACTTTATAAAAAAGAATGTGAAGGAATAAGATTCTCATGCTCGGTTTTACAGGAGAGAATCTCCTGAACCAAAAACCCACGGGATTCCTCACTGAGGAGTGAGAACACCTTTATTTTGCGCCCAACAAAATAAAGTCTAAGAGAAGTACTAAGGCAGCATTTGGGATGATGCTGTCCCCTTTTATGGGAAATAACTTTCTTTTAAAAATATATTCCCAGGGGCACCGGAAAGGAGTGTCTTTTTGCCTGTTGACTGCTGGTTTGGTGACCTGAGAATTGGGTCAAAATAAAAATAATAATCCACAACTCTATCTTTAATTTGCTTAGAAGAGAAAGTGTCTTTTAAAATTATATATTCTGTTTCCTTTAAGTAGACAAATGCCTGAGTCACAGATAGATGAACTGCTAGTAGACATGCTTTTCTGTGATTGATGACTCTGGTTACGTTTTTTCATGTTAGTTACAGTTCTAATTAATATCTGCAGACTGACAATGTCCAATACCTTCCCTTTCTAAAAAGTGTGCCTTTTTATTTGTTTTTTGGTCCCTTTTTCTGTTTTCCACTACTCTTCTTGGCCATGGAGAACCTTCTGGAATGTCAGTTTTTCAAGAAAAATGCAGTATTTCAAATAATTCATTTAAAGTGTGCATTTTAAATATGTAATTTTGCATGTGATTTAGTCATATATTGATGCCAGGATTCTCATTGTTTGGGTGATATTTGGTCTGTCTTGGTAAAAATAGGGAACTTCACTCCTAGGAAAGAAGGAGTTTTCCTAGCTAAGGCTTGGCTAGTTCTTGTTTAAATTACAACAGGATAGGTTTCTTCCTTCTTGGTGTCTGAATTTATAGTTTCAACTGCAATTCACTTTAACAGTCTTTTGAATGGGAAAAGATACTCAACAAATTGGGCTTCTATGAATGAACACAGTGATAGCAGAACATTCATTTTAAGGTGAGATACAACATAAATTTCAGGACTTGTGTCCCCCTTGGAAATAATAAATAAGGACTTTCAAGAATGTAAACATATAAGACATGTCTATCTGAGGGTTATTTTCTGCCCTTTCTTGAACTAATTTTCTTTGCCTGGGGAGACGAGTCCTGTGTTGTTTGTATATGGAGGGTTAGGCAGCAATTTAATAAAATTTCACTGAAAACGACGACTATGCTCAAAGAGAGAAAGTACTAAAAACAAATGGCCATTTTTTTTCCCCATTGGGTCAAGTGTGTGCTTCACAATTCACAAACACGAATTAATGTCGGTCACTGTAACCACCTGTTTTCTGGCTTATACTATTGCAGGTATTTGTTGAGAGGCGCGCATTTCCCAATCGTATTTTATGGAGAAAACAGACGTTTGGGAATGTGGGGGGCACAGAACGCTTGCTCGTATGACCTTCCCCGTTCACCAGTGTACGTGGCCTGCGCCTGGGGGCTTGTTTTCATTTCGTCTGCCCTCAGAGGTGAGGAGCCTTCCCCTTCAGGCACACAGACTCTATGCTCCTTTGTCTTCCATTAAACACACAAACGCTTTGAAACAGGTAAACAGGGGACCGAACCCCATGTTCACAGTTGTCTGGTACATTTCTAGTCATAAAGAGACATGTCCATAAAATGATATGCTGGGCACTCAAAAAACGATTGATTGGATTAAATTCTACCTTTCAAGTGTTTTCCAGTTTTTTTTTTTCTCTAGGAGGTTTGCTTTGAATAGCTAAACAGAACAAGTCTTTTGGCTTCACAATGTCTTGATTTGAGAGCATCAAGAGCTAGTCATGTCATAAAGATAAGCTTCTTTCCTGGTTTTCAAACTTAGGTCACTTTGAGGATCCCTACTGTGTGCGGGACTGTCACCCACTCCCCCATACCCAGAGGAAAACCTCCTGTACAGTTCGCTGGCTCCCCCACCCTCACACCTCGCATTCCCCCAGGACATCAGCGGCACAGTGGCTGAGCCAGGACGCTGTACACCTGCTGCTGGGTGTAAAGGTTTCCAGGGAGTATGAAAGCTGCAAGGTAGAGCCAGGCTGGCTTTTTGACGGCTTGGAGGCAGCCTGAGTGCAGTGGCTGGTAGAGTACATCGGCATGCCTGCCCCTAAAGTATCCTATGAAAGTGGAAATATCCAGTGACAGTAACTCATGAGACCATTAAGAGCAATGACTAGAGCAACAGATTGGCTGGGAAAGCCTTGTGCAGAGACCCAGGGACTTAGCCACAGGGCAAGGGTTCGTGGCAACCCTGAGAGTGACTTCCTACAATATCACGCCCTTAGGAATTTTTAAAAGCTTTATGCTTGTTTTTGAAACTACAAGACAATCTCTTGGGAAAAAGCAGGGCAGCATTTATTATTTGCATTTGATGGATAAGGTTAAATGATTTCTATAATTCAATGGCGAACTCAGGAAAATCCTGAACTTGACTATTTCAGGAAGATATGGGTTTAGCATGATTTCACAATGGATGAGAAGCCCTTGCCCCCCATAGCCAGAAGTGGGCTGGTGGTGTGACATGTGGGTGTCAGACCCCACAAGAGAGATAAGGGTTTATTCAAGAATTTACAATAGTTCATGATTTGAGGGAGCACGGCTCACAGGGCTGGTTATTTAGTGATTGAATTCCCATTTCCTGGCCTACTTCGTACAGACAATAAATAACTTTCTCAGGGCTTCCACACTTAATGGGAAATGGGTAGCCAAAAATTTGAGTTTTTCCTGTTGAGCGATGCTTCGTTGATTGCTTCCACATCTGTTTCACATTTAGTGGGGGTCAACTTCCCTAATTAAATGGAGTGTCTACATCCAGGCACTACTTTGGAGCGGCTGAGCCTGTCTCTTTAGAATGCCTCTTCCTAAGGAAATGGACAAGATAATCAGAAGAACACGCAGTACAGCGGAGAGAGGGTGGGCTTCTGCGGGAGGCAGGTCTGGGTCCGAATGCCGTCTCTCACTACCCACAGTGCAGAGGACAGGAGCCTTTACTGTGCCTCTGTTTACTCAACTCGTAATGGAGATAATACCCACCCTTCACTGGGCTCTTAGGAGAATTCAGTGAAATGAGATGACTTTGACTGAAATCTGACATTAAAGAAGAAAAGTCATCAAGAGAAACCCACTGGGCCTCGCTCTACAGGTGAGACAGGACTTTGTCTCAGAGACAGAGGCCATGGTTTTAGATGATGGATCACAATTCCTTTTTGGATATATTCACGCTGCAAAAAATTATTAACATCGTGGATCCACTAGAAGCCAAATGAAGCTGCTTTCCCATGCCATGTCACTGTCACACAGGATGCACGCTCTGGGCAGATTCCACGCACTTTTGTCACTGGGCTGGCAGAGCTGTCAAATGCCAGTTCTGAAAGACGAGGCTCTCTACAGACGCTCGCATGACACAGGTAAGCGGAGAAACAAAAATGCGAACATCCCCCGGCCACCCATTCTGTGCTAGAGAGCTGCTGTTTGTGCTCTGAAAGGCACTCCCCACCATGCTCCCGCTGCCCTAGGCACAGAGAAACGCCTCTGAACATCGCAGTCAGGGCTTCCTTGCCCTGTGGTTTCTGGTTGAGCTCAGTTAATGGAACCATCAGTGGAGATGGGGGAAGAGAGTGAGTGAAGTAGGGGTAATTAAACCTTTTTCAAGTCATGCGGATAGAGAATATGATTAATATTTAGATGGCTTACTACAGCCAATGCATAGTTATTCACAGCTGAAGTATCTGGCCCAAGCCCAGACTGATGCCAGAATGCTGAGGGAATTAATGTTTAGGCACACGTGTAGCCCGTTAAGTGACACGCTGGGCTACCGGGGAAGCAGTGCCCTAGTATACCTAGTATTGTCTATGTTCACATGGGGTGCTCAGTCAACTTCCCACAGATGTTCATACGCTTTCAATTAGCAGTAGAAACTCACAATTGGTTGTGTACTTCTCATTTGCTTATGAATGAATTATTCCCGGCCCTTTACTACAGCACACAACAATTCTGACGTAGAAATAAAAGATATGCCTTGCTTAATGCAAAACTGAACTGTAAAACTAACTACGATTTGCACGTGTAAAAAAACTGCTTCAGTCAAACAATAACACCATGTTCCCTATTTACAAATGCTACATCCTTAAAAATAAAATTAAAAGTAAACAAGGCAGCGCTCACCGGATCCATGCTCACGAACTCCTCGTTGGGCACCACTTGGATCAGGTGGATGAGAACGGTGATGGAGTTCAGGATGTAGGTCAGGAACATGTGCTTGTGTATAGTTACCCGCTGGCAGCTGAGGCTCCTGCGGGGAGAAGTGACAGTATTAGCCAGGGCCAAAATGCTCAAGTACCTGGGGAAAAACATTTTGGCAATATTTGTAATATTGCCTTTAGCAATGGTTGAAGAGACATTGAAATAAGTGAGGCTGGTTCCATCTATAAGGCTTGTTGTGCTTTTCTGTCTGATTTTTAAGAACAGTTTTCTCGTCATGGGAGCTCCTAGTTTTCAGTCCTCAGGTGACTTCATACAACAAGTGAAAGAGCGAATGATCAAATTAACAGGTGTGAAATTACTTGAGCAGAGAACTCTTACAAGAGAAACCATCACGGTTTGGCATGTGCTTCGGAGGAAAAGTCGACTCTTCATTGATGTGACCAGGCAGGAATTGTGAGGCAAATGGGAAAACAGGGCATGAAATCCGCACCACGGTGGCCTGTGACAAAGTGCTGAATCCATGTCCTTGACCCTTTACATACACAGGCTTTATTAAGTCTCCCATCATCCCTCTCTGTGGACATTTCTTCTAATAGCTTTTTATTTCTCATATTCCAACCAGAATCAACTTTGTGGTTCCTACTTTCCACATCCTCCTGATGGTGGAGCTCAGACACAGGCAAAGAATTTGAGACACGCTCACATCTGATCTCACTGTGAGGCTTGTGTGGTTTGGGTCTGATGGTACCTCTCCTCGCTGGCACAGCCATTCCCCACCTTGTGGGGGCCATGCAATTTGCTGGATGTTTTTTATTCATTTGTCTTCCAGTTCATAAACTTGTAACATGTATTTGTGTGAATGTTCATTAGCGTAAATATCTTAGTTCACTATTTGATGCAAATGAAGGGGGCCTGTAGGATGGCGCTAACAAAATTGGAATGATTATCTTAGATAAATAAAAATCTTGTATTTACCATATTTGATCCAGTTAAAAAATGTTTAGCATCATGTAAAAACTTATGGCATTCAGTTAACGATGCTAAAAATTAACCATGGTAACTATCCCTAAAAGGTTTTTCATGGAATAAAATTAGAGTCCTAGGGACTTTGAAAAGAAAATTCTGGGGAAAGATGAAATGTGAGAATGGGCTAGATTTACTTACAATGCTTCTCCTACATTTCCAACTCAAAGTAAAATGAATTGTTAATTATCTGTAGTAAAAAGCAAGTTTAAGTAATGAGGGCATGTGTTAGAGTCTACTTTTAATTATTATAGCTACATTTTTCAACCTCTCAGGAAGCACACACAAGCGCTAGTAAGGAACTAATACAAAATATTTTAAAATTTGCAACTTGTTGATGGGGCAGAATGTAGAATGGGGTTTAGAGAACTTTCTCTCTTTCACACACACGACTATGTACTACTTTGTTTAGCAGCAGAAAAGTCTGTTAAATAAACCAGACCTAATTCATTTTATACTAGTGCTATGAAAGTAGGTTGCAAGTTTGAGGATTTAAAAAGAAAAAATTATGCATGTAAAACGTCGTACCCGTTGAGACTGCATGCACCCCTCCCTGCGGCACTGTGCAGCCCGTGACCTGCCATTTTCCAGAGTCGGAAGAGCATTTATACTTTTTCCCAATGGGGGGCAGCTATGTGACGTCTCGTGATTGGATTCAGCCTGGCTGAAACCCATGACAGTTGACACTACCCAGAACTAAGGAGTGTGGGTGAATGTATCACACAGTGCTGCCATTCCCGTGCCTGGTTTTCTTTTGATCAGGGAGAGTTCAATAATCTGCCGATCTACAACATTAACTTAAAGGGCTGGTTCATGTTTAATGTCCTGTGTAAGCAGGAGTTACCCTGAATAAAATGCACTTCCTCCCCCTCTATTTACTCTCAGGCCCTGCTTTCTTTTTCTTCCCCCTCTGGACATATCATATATGTGTTTATTGCCTGTCATTTCCTCTTTTTCTCTCACTAGAACGAAAGTGGTAAAGCAGTGTGCTTTGTGTATCTAGAACAGTGGCTGATGGCCGGTAGGGTTTAATAGTCATTTTTTGAATTAAAACATATAAGAGCGATGTTCTTCTTTGAACTGGGACCACTGAATAGTTTCCCGGTACGTCAGAGAATTACATTCAAGGTAGATAGATGATCCCAAGTCTTACGCTTTGTATCACAGTGAACACGTGCCAAATTCTTAACGTAGGCATTAGCTAACTGACAGTGTCCGTTATTACCCTGTTAGCTAGAACCTGTGCACAGTACTGTTTTATGTACCTAGTGAGAAAGTGATGATTTAAGGCTGGGTACACTGTTAGGCTCCAAAGGAACAATGTGACTAATATACGATATGAGTTGCTGTTTCTCGAAGGTTTCAATACAATTTCTGCTAATTAAGTTTAAAAAATTTTATTACACTTCGATGACATTTACACTGAGCTTTTAGAAATGAGTTAAAGATATTTCATATTTATTAAAATTCATTCAATAATCCAACACATATTACTGTGCACCTACTATAATTTAGAGCTTCTGGTAGATGCTAGGGATATACAGGTGGACAAGGCAGACAGCTTCTGCTTCTAGGGACCTCGTATACCGAGTAAGTGTTTATTTACTGCCCGTGTGATAACTGTTCTGAAGGAGCGGGGCAGGGTGCTGAAGAGGACGAGCTGAATGTCATGGGAGAAAGTCCAGGTGTAATTGTTCTCAATGTAGATTCTTGTTGCCTGAATGAACGTGAGAGAAGCTGACAATATTTCCTGTCAGACATGGAATGTCTTTAAGTAGAAGTAGCACAAACTTGATGTTAGCTATGATTCATTTCTCTCTCTAAAAGTAGGCATTCAGATGGACAGAACATTACTTACTCTTTGAGTGACAAGGAACCATAAGCACTAAAGATTCTCGAATAGTGGGCACGAGATAAGGCCACGTAATCGATGTCTGTCTTGGTCCGATTGAGGTGTCACAGGTGAAGCAGAAAATGATCTACTTGAGTGGGCATCTAAGGATGTCATATTTTAAGGCTAAAGTGTAATGTCACTTGCACAGTTTTAGTTCACCTGGCACAAACCTTTCACACTAAAAATTTGTTTCAAGTTATTAGTGCACTGTGTATGTAAGTGTAAGCCTTTTGAGAGCTTTTAATTGCATGGAAAACATTTAATTCTTGCCTTAAGTTTTGAAGATTGCATAAATCAGTTTGATACCGTAGGTCTTAGGAGGACTCCTGCAGGTTTGTTCCTTTTTACAGGTTCTGGAAGGTACACGTTGTGATGTTAGAATGAGATTTCAATGGGATGACTATGAATGGGGCATTGGGTATCAGAAGAGAAGCCGGGTGTTAACTTCTCATTTTGCTTTCACGGAAGTTTTACAAAATTGATTGTTTGGTTTTTGCAAGATAACTCAGCCTTGGGAATGTGGAATGATGTAAGGGAGGGATGATTACTTTTGCTCAGGTTTCACATAGATGATGCCACTCAAGTGCGTAAGTCATAAAGCCTTCCAGTGTGACGGCGGTAAAGGCCGCTAGGGTGCTGTTGAGTATTTGAAGATTTGGGGAAAACATTGCTAATCAAAGGAGAAAATCCAGTGACAGATTAGATTTACCTTTCATTTCTCTCAATCACTTTTAATGTTTTGAATGCAAATGTAAAGAAAAATGTGAAGAATGAGAAACACACTGTAATCTTATGAAAATGGTGCCCTTGATATTTTTGGTTTGGATAGGTTTAAGATGAGGTTAAGAACATGTATAAAAGTCTGATGTAACTCCTTTTGCATCTGGATATCTAGCATCATAGCACGAATATTTTCCATACCCTATTTGTTTCTTGTTGTGTGTACTCTGGAGAAGCAGCTATTTCATGTCTTTCTATTATTATATTCAGATTATAGATCAAGACCGTTTTTTTTTTTTCTTTTAACCAAGATTTAAGTTGTTTGACAGGTTCTTGGAATTGAGATGGGAGAACAAAATCCGGTGGTTCCTAGACAATCTGCCCCCAAATTTGATTTCCTGGGTTTGACCAGGTTGATTTTGTTTTGGGGCTAACTGGAGTGGGAAATATTTCACTTGGTCCATGTGCTGCCCTTTTAAACACCCATTTGCACTGGCTTATTAATGTAGCAACGAGTGTGAGAACATTTTTTCTTTGCTGGTTTGGCTCTCACACCTCATCAATTATTTAGGTGGCAGGAGAAATAAAGAACTAAGAAATGCCTCCTTGACATTTTTAATCTTTAAAGTCCTGAATACATCTATTATTCGCACCATTATAAATTTGGGCATTTTTTTCTTTCAGTTTTCTTTTGGTTATATTAAAAAATTTTAAACAACAGACTTTCAGTGGTAGAATTTTTAATCAAAGTTGTGTGAGAGCCATGATGCATTTATTTATTGCGGTCAAGTGCAGTGGGAAAATGAGCAGGCATTCCAAGGTCAACCATGCCTTGTGCTTACTCTGCTGTATTTCGATCACTGTAATTGAAAATACTCTTATTGTGATTCTGGTAATTAATCCCTCGTGTCTCATTGCTTTGCTTATGCCTCTCTCCTGTTATACTATGCATGGAAGGGGCTCATTCTCTGTTATTATTTGCTATCCAGTTAAAAAATTGCTATTTGGTAATATTGCTAGATCAATGTAAGAATCTTGACTACATAAGATATAGACATAATATAATGTATAATTATGATATAAAATACAAAGATTAAAAAAGAATAAAAAACAATAGTTGTGTTAAGGGTGGGCTTACAGGGGCTTCTCTTAGTTTAATTTTATTCAGTGTCATCATAATATTTTAACAAAAATCAAATTAAGATCCTGCTTATGAATCACTATATATTTAATTACATAACACATCTCCAAAGTATGGAGCATTATTTGTAGTTTGGACTACGAAGGAGCTTTTCTTTACCATTCTTCATCTTCTGGAGGGTGGGCCCCTTGTAGTACAGACTTCCCCCGCTAGGTGAGTGTTCTAGGAACCCACCTGTATCAGTATACCAGCTGGTGTTGTTGTGAGAGGTTGTGTTTGGCTTCAGTGAATGTTTTTTGAAGACTCAACATGTTTCCCTATTTCATGAAGGGTGGTTTACAAGCGCACCTGTCCACAGGGTACTAAGTGTTCAGCAGTTTTCAACCCAAAACAGCATGACCCCTGTGCCCCACCCTCCCTATTCACCTGATCTTGCCCCAAGTGACTTTTTCTTTTTATTTCCCTGGATGAAAAAAGTCCTCAAAGGGAAACATTTTGCAGATGTGGAAGAGATAAAACAAAAAATGGCAGAAGCACTAATAGGCATCAAAATCAGCGAGTTCAACCACTGTTTGGAGCAGTGGAAAAAGTCTTGATAGGTGTGTTGCATCAAATGGAGAGTACTTTGAAGGTGACTGAAGTTTAAACATGTAAGAATAAGTACACAATTTTTTATAAATAAATCCCGGCCTTGTTGGGTCTCCCCCTTGTAATTCCCCCACAACTAGACTAGTGGCAGGAGGCCCCACGGTAATGCAGAAGTCAGAAGTCTCACAAAAAGGTAATGTAGTATCTCCTGCCTTTGACTTAAAGAAATCACACTAAATTTAGGACCTTTTTAGGACCAAATTTAACATATATTACCATCTCACACACACTACAAAGTCATTCCTGAAAGTACAGAGTCAGTGTTTTAAATTCTCCATCTATACCGACTCCGTCATTGCGTCACAGACACGCAACCCAGTGCACAGGCCCGGAGTCAGGAGAGAGACCGCATTGGCATTTTATCCCTCACACTGTCTTAGAAGATATTTGTGGTTAACAATGCTAGGTTGGGAAGGGCAAAAAACTGACACTTGACAGCAGCCATCTTCTCGCAGAGACTCTCCTTGACCCTGGCTGGGTGAGTCAAGGCCAGAAGGGAGGAGACTTACCTTCCTTCTCTGGGAAAATACCATTGCGGCCTCATCAGGCCCACTTCTCTTCTGGCCAAATTCGCTTGCGACACAGCTCAAAATCAGGCAGGGTGCAACTGCACTTGTGGCCGTGGCCTCCGTATTTTGGAGTGGGGGTAAGAGAAGGGGGACCCTCTCTCTCCTCGGTACTTCAAGGAACCTCAGCCACGGAGGTGGAACCTGACCTTGTCCACGCAGTGTACTTAAGGGCTCGGGACTGTTGGGTTTTGTGAAGGAGGAATGCTGCCTTGAAAGATTATATGAATCTATCTTACTGTCCTCAAAGGTAGAATTAAACGTGTGTTTTAATTAACATTATTTTTTTTTGCTACCTCATGACTCCTATACATCTCTTACGATTTGCAGAAGAACCTCCCCTCCCTCGCCTAACTTTTACAGAGTTTTCCATTTATTTCAGTAACATAAAGAAGATAAAACGCAGGGGCTGTGAGGCTACTTACTTGAAGCACATGAAAATTCCCAGCGAAACCGTCAAGGTGGAAAGAGAAGCAGAGTGGCCCACAATAGCCACGTAGTACAGGATGTAGGCGTTCTGGAACAACAGCAGCAACAAACACAGTCACAAAAACAAACAGGCGGCTAACTGATTGTAGAAGAGGGAAATAGTTTCCCTCCTCTAAAAGACCTATTAAAATTACAGCAAGTATTTCAGAGAATTACTTTATATTAAATTATAAGAAACCAATGAGCAGACTGAATAGTGTAAGATTAAGAATGTGCAGGACACTGTGGGAAGAACACAAGACTGGACTTATCCGAACTGTCCTTCACTCAGAGTATCATTAAGTCTCTGTGTGGCTTTCACTTCACCTCCCCAGACCTCCAGAGTCCTCACCTGTGAGGTAATTTGGTTGGACTAGATGATTTTTAAAGCAGTTATGTGTTACCGATAAGAGGCCACTAACCACGGGGATACAGAGATGTTGAACGTGAAAGGATGGGAAAGGTGACCCAGGTTAACACGAACCATAAGACAACTGGTGTGACACCACATAGGTGCAGATGTTAAGTCAGGGAGACACCGCAATTTTAAGTCTCTATGCACCTAATAATATAAACTGAAACCATGGGAGGCATAAGGGAAAAACTGACACCTCCTGGAAACTGAGAGCGCACCCAGACAAAAATCAAGCTACAGAAGATTTGAACAAGGTGATTAACAAAGTTTACTAATTCACACATAATAAACACTGGACCCAACATCTGCCGAATACCCATTCTTTTCAAGTGCTGAGTCAATACTCAAAGAACATTTATCCAAGATGACACACACCAGCCTAGCAAATCTCCACATAATTCAAATAACTGACATCTTAAAGATCACGTTCGCTGACCACAATAGTTTAGGAATCGTTAATGAAAAGATAACTTGAAAAACACTCTCAGATTGCCGAGAATTAAGCAATGCATTTCTAAATGACTACCGGATCAAAGAAGAACTCACACGGGCATACCCCAACTTTTTATACACAGCTGAGGCTGTCCACAGAGGGACGTGTAAAGACTCAAAGGCATGTGTAAAAAAATGCAGAAGATTGAAAAATCAATGATCTAAATTTCCAGCTACAGGAGTTCTACAAGAATTAAATTAAGCTCAAAGGATGTAAAAGACAGGGAATTGTAATGCTAACGAGAATTTGAATGTTATCTGTCTCCTTCTGTAAGACAGTTTGGCTTTCTGGCAGCAGGGCACTTGGCTGTTACCACGCATTTCTGTGTATCAGTAATGGCACTCTCGGCAAATTCCGGAATTTGAAATGGTGCCTACCTTCAGCTTCTCAGGACTGAAAGCATTACACATACTGTAGTTAGTCGAGGTCTTGTTCCTCTCAGGGTCTTCAAACCAGGTTCCGTTTTCGTCACAGAATTTTGAAGCCTTTTCTGTTACGGAAATATAACAGTTGTTGTGGTATTACCATTTCAAAATAACGTGAAGGAAAAACAATAAATGAAGGCTTAAAAATCATTCCAAAATGTTAATCCCTTTACAGGACTTGAATATGAATATCAGTAAAGAGAGACTACCATGGATCTACTAGATTATAGAGATGTTTTAATTGTACAAGATGCTTTAATATGGGCTGTCCCATTTTATCTTCAGCAAAGCCCTGTAAAGCAGACACTGCTACCTCCATTTTCCAAACGGCGGGAAGACAGTGAGAGAGGTTATGGAATTTGAAAGGTCGGTACATCGCGGGTGAGCTAGGATTGAATACCTCATCTGTCAGACGCCAAAGGCTAACTACACTGTACCACCTGTTTTTTAACAGACATTAAACTTATGATTTTAGCTAGAACTATGTGAGAAGAGCAAGACATACTTTTCTTCCTTTATACACAATATTTATTTACTAGATTGACTTACGAGACTGCAGTTTTTGTGGGTCAAATGGTCAAACACGGGCAATTTCACATGGTTAAATTCAGTGGAACAAAGAAGTCCACCACTAAGGGATGTAATGTATAAAGAAGTCAATTTTATGCCTCTCAGAAAGATCTCTTTATCTATCTATCTATCTATCTATCTATCTATCTATCTATCTATCTAATTCTCACTTGAAGACATTTTTCTTATTGTTTTTAGAAAGACAGGAAGGGTGAGAGGAAAGGAGAGAGAGAAACATCGATGTGAGACAGTAGCATCAATTGGTGGGCTCCCGTGAACACGTGGACCAACTGCCTCCAGCACATGCCCAGACTGGGGATTGAACCCACAGCCCTTCAGTCATGAGATGATGCTCCAACTGACTGAGCTGCAACGGTCAGGGCAAGAGATTTCATCTGAATCATCTCTCTTCAACCCACAAAGAATATATTAGATTCAGCTTTCATTAATTCATTAATTAATTTTTATTAATGAATTATAATAACTATTTTTATTTTAACTTATTGGGTTTTTTTAATAATGAGAGAAAAGAGGGGAGAGGGAGACATTGATTTGTTGTTCCACTTATTTATGCATTCATTGGTTGATTCTTGCATGTCCCCAAACCAGGGTTCGAGCCCACAACCTTGGCATATTCGATGATGCTCTAGCTGACTGAGATACCCGACCAGGGCTATTATTTACTTTTTAAATCACCTCTTACATGATAGTAAAATGTGCTGGTTCAGCTGGACTGGTATATTAAAGATCTTTACCTTTACAGTGGGCAGGCACTGTGCTCACAGGCACTTCGCAGAATTATCTTCTAAATGTTAATAATAATGATCATTTAAAGTGGGTACTGCTCCTCCCATTGTACATGGGAGGAAACTGAGGCTCAGAGAAGTTAAGTAAATTCCCCTTCTCGAATGAGTAGTAAGTCCAGGATCAAACCCAGGTCTACTTGAGTCCAAGGCCGTGGCAGGGCTATTAAGCTCTGCATTTAACCATATAGTCCTGTGGCAAGGTTATTTAGACTCCATTCCTGTGACCCAAAGAGTCATAAGTAATTTTGTTGACTGTAAGATAATATTTAAATTCCAATCAAATTTGCTGTGCAGTTGGAAGAAAAATTCTTTTGAATTAAATAAAATCAAAATAATGAAAAATTAAACATTAAAATGTTTAAATTTGGCACTTGCCACATTTAATTTAGCTCTCCAAAGTACCTCTGCAATATATATATTGCCTGAGAGATTCTATAGCATGAATAAGTATAACATGCAAAGAGATTTTACCAATGTATTTGGAATACTTGACAAGTTTTGATTTTTGATAATTTCTTAGAGGAAATATTTTGGAAGCATTTTTCTTCATTGACAAAAGCAAAGACCTATAGATAAAAGCATCTACAGATGACTCTATTTTATATGGCTTCGGCATTTTCTTTTTAGCAGAGGGAAGGGGAAATCAGACTCACGTACTAATATTTGGAGGACACAGCCATTGTTTTAAAGGTTAAGGAAAAAACTCATGTTAAAAAATTATTTGGCTGAAATATCACTGAGATCTGATAATATTTAAAAGTAGTTCTCTCAGTAGTTTTGGTAAGTCAATCAATATGCTGAGAGACAGTATGAAAATCTTTTTATCTTTGGCAGTTTTTAGATGAAATTTATAATTTTTCTTTGTATTACTGAAACAGATACTACCAGACTAAACACCAGATTTAATCTGCACATTGGATATTTGTTTCTATGTCTACTCTAGCAGTTATTTAAAATGGATGCAAAAACACATTTTCAAGCAAAAGAGGTTTTCAAACAATCCATTAGAATCATCATTGCTCAATGTAAATCTGTTAAAAAGTTAAACAGAACATTTTTGAATTATGAATGTGCTGCGACAACCATTTGACAAAAACGATGTAAACTAGTGGACCCCCACAACGTCTCCAAAACAGCTGGCACTAATCAGCACAGAAACACCAGCATTAGAAACTGGTCAATGGTTCCGTCAATCCTGTTTGTCAATGATGACCATTCCAAGTTTACTTGCAACTTAAAAAAGTGGCTTGTAATGCAGCATTGTATTGTCAGAAGGAATTTTTTGTTTTATTAAAATAAACACAATTTGGTTTTAGCAATGTTATGTAACTGCGTATGGCAAAATGTATTACACAGAAGAGAGGTATTCATCCTGGAGACATCCTAATCACTGCCAGGACTGCAAGAACATCACTGCCTTGTTTCGATTTAACTAAAGTGTGGACACAGGCATTTCCTGTTCTGATTGTCACAGCCATCAAGAATTTGCCTTTTTCCACCTGGCAAGTCTTTCAATATTTGAAGACAGAATATGTGTATTCTGACAGAATATGTGTTCCCTTTCCAAAGCGAACCCATTTGCTCACACACACAGCTTGCTGTCCTGCCACAGCCTGGAGCCTCCCTGTGTGTGCCAGACAGTGATACCTCCCTCTAAAATATCCTAAGTTTGGATGGGCCCGTGAAGAGGACAGCGTGCTTCCCTTGTTCTAGATTCACATGGAGGAGCTTTTCACAGATATTCAGGCCCAACCTCAGGGATTCAAATTTGACCGGTCTGGAGAGGCAGCAGGCATCAGTGGTTTTACATAGCTTATTAGTTCCAAAGGGTGTCAGGGTTGGGAGTCACTGTCCTAACCCGTCTTAGCTCCATGCCATTGATGTGGATGAAGTGTTTGACCCAAAGGGCGGCCTTAAATACCTCCTTGCCAAATTCACTTTTACACTCTAGTGGACTCCTTCAGAGTGTTAGCCTCTTTTGAATTTCAGCACTGTTATTCGCTCTTCTATGGCCTGCCTATCTTTGTACCAAGCACGTTACCTAAAACAACATCTCTGCCATTTCATAAAACTGTTTTGTGAATCATCCGGATATATAGTTTTAGGTTCATGGTAACAACCTAAGGAATTTGTTTGTTGACTATGGGGATTTTCAAGATGTGCTTTCTTGTGAAGTAGATTTGTCCCCCAGTTGAGGAAGTTCTACCTAAAAACCAGGCTGAAAAGATACATCAATGCCTGGAATTCCCTGGTTTGCTGACCAAAAACTTGCCTTTTAGTTAATAATTATGGCCATTTTACGTAATATGTGTAAAAGCGCTTTGAAAAGTAAAAAAACCCATATTCCGTGAAAAGTATTCCTGTGTTACTTTTATAACCGCAGTGAATTTGGTGTCGCTATGGTACCTGACACACCTGTTGACTGCTTACATGCAGGTCCCAGAGCTGGGTGCTGGCGGAATGCATTTTAACAGTATTCTTTTTGTTCTGAGCACATTTTAATAGTCTGCTGGAACAGAAATCTCGTATCTATGGTTAACACCTTCTGGTTTATTTTTCCTTACACAGCATAGTTTTACGTAATTTTTGATTATATAAAATTTCTATCGTGCATGTTATAGCAGCCTGGTATTTACAGAGTCTAGACCAGGCATTTGCATAAGTCACTAAAATGTGAGACAATTAAAAATGTAAAAAGGCCACACATTAAAAAAAAACAAACTGTTCCATTTTTCAGAAAAGTTAATTTACATTTTAATTACAATTTCATATTTAAAATATATAAATAATTAGTTTTTATTCAAAATGCAATAGAATTTATGGCCAGTGTGCACAAC
Source organism: Macrotus californicus (assembly GCA_007922815.1). NCBI lineage: Eukaryota > Metazoa > Chordata > Mammalia > Chiroptera > Phyllostomidae > Macrotus > Macrotus californicus. The sequence goes on from VMDR010003506.1 coordinate 65,433, forward strand.
TGACAAGTAATGTGACTTAAAAAGTAAGGACGGCCTGTAATATTGGTACAATCCCACAACTGCAGTCGTGGACGTGCCTCAGAAAACACGACAGTGTGGAGAGTATGACGAGGAGGTGTATTTTATCTCTGACGCAAACTCTAAAAGCTTCCTAGCAGCACAGAAAATAAGGGGGAATATCCTACCTGTGGGATCGAAGTCTGGAAAGTAGTCGGGGCAGTGCTGGTGGGATGTCACCCCAGCCGGGGTGTCGTCCCAGCACAGCCATCCATCCCAGGTGCGGTTGCAGAACAGACCTGGCCGTTCAGAAAGAAAGAACATGCGGCGTCAGAGCTGCAGGAGCCCCCACGGGGTGTCGTAGTGCAGATGAGATAGAGCTGTTCACTTTACCAACAACTAATGGAATTTACATTTTTTCTAGCATTTTCTCTATTTGTTCCTCAAAAGACACACATGACTGCTGTATGGAATCTTTCACCCCCAAATCTTTTCTTTAATTAATTAGTTCATTAATTCATTTTTAACTTTATTTTTATTGTTGATGCTATTTCAGACGTCCCCATTTCCCCACCCCCCCTCCCACCTCCACTCAGCCCATGCCGCACCCCCTCTTCCCTCAGGCCGTGGGCTCACTGTTGTCTGTGCCCTTGGGTCATGCATATGTGCTCTTTGGTCGATCCCTTCCCTTTGTTTCATCCAGCTCCCTGGCCCCCGACAGCTGTCAGTCTGCTCCATGTATCTGTGACTCTATTTCTATTTTGTTCACCAGTTCATTAGATTCCACATGTAAGCAAAATCATGTGACATTTGTCTCACTGACTGGCTTATCTCACTTAGCATAATAATTTCCAGATCCATCCATGTTGCATCAAAAGGTAAGAGCTCCTTTATTTCTTATGGCCGTGAAGTATTCCCTCATCTACTGATGAGCACTTGGGCTGTTTCCAAATCTTTCCTTTAAAATATCTCTGGAAATGCTATGAGAAAAATCTTGTGAAAGTATGCACAAAATCACCCTTGCGTAAAGCCTACCTTTAAAAAAACTATATGGCTTTGGAACATAAGTATCCTACTAACCACTAACCTTCAAAGGGGATGCAATTGTTCAAAATGCCTAGTGAAGATGCATTTGCAGCCAGTTGAATTACAGTATAAACAGTCTATTACTTTAGAATCACACTTTATTACTGGCTAAAATAGTGCTCAGTTTGATTACGTATTCATCAACATTGGCTCCAAGTGGTTTCTCACTATCTTCAAAAATTAAATCTACCCCAGAACACGAACATTTATCTTTATAAAAGAATGAACCTCAGGCTTTGAAGGCGGTTCTTGCAAAAAAAGAAAGAAAGAAAAAAAGTTGTAAATACTGGTCAATAGCACACAAGTTCAACCTCCCAAGGCAACTAAGACCAAAGTGAGGATGGTTGCACTCACTTGGCCTCTGAAAATATCAGTTTTGTGTCCCTGTTGCTTCGTTTACTTCAGAGAAATAGTTTCTTTTTGGTGGCGAGTTGCATCTAATGCCTTTTCAGGTTCTTAAAAAACACTGAAACTACTGCAGACAGAGAAATATCATGTATCTATTTTTAATTGACTTGCTTTTTATGTTTAAACAAAAATGGGAACTACAAATTAAATTTTTAACTATTTGAAGGCAAACCATATAGTAATAGACTATATTTAACCCATTCCCCACCCTCCAAAAGAAGATCTTGTTCGGTCTTTTCAAATGATTTAGGGGACAGAGGAGAGAATTTAAAGGGACATAGCGAGGCCGGGTCACCCACATCTTCCGTCTGTTTTCCCGTGGGCCCTCTCCACCAATCAGATATGCTTGGCCCTGAGGATATTTGGGCAATCATGTAGAGCATGCTAGAGAAGTGACAGATAAACAATCCTGCCTAGGAGATAACCTTTAAAATTCAATTGGGAACCGGAGGTAGAAAAAGAGAAGAAATAGCATGAGTTACCAACCAACTGACAGGTAAGGGAAGATACCGCCTAACCCAGATAAGACTGGTTCTTGACAGGTTCCACACTCTGGCAAATTCTCTGCCCACGATTTTCCAGTTCCCTTCCTGTCATTTTCCAATTCCTTTCCCTCACTTAGCTCTGTATTGTTCCTGCTTGCCAGGTGTGAATACTGAGTTACTGTAGTAATTCGGTCCTAAGCGCAGATGTTGGCCAGAGAGTCTTGGGATGAACTTGAGTAAAGAAACTAGCCATGTGTGCTGCACGAAATACACAAACATTTCATGGTGTGAAAACCACCGTTTAAAACTCCTGGCTGTTTAAAACTACTCAGTTAGAATTAGTTCATACATATTTACCCACGGAAGAAGATAAACCTTCAATGATATTTGAAACACACACTAAGGTCACCCTTCCTTTTACCTTCTCCTTCGTACGGGGGCAGCTGCTGCATGCGTTTGTGGCACTTGGACTCGGCATCCTTCATTTTCCTTCGTCCTAAGACGTACAGAAATGGCTCGGGCTCCCCGGTCGGACTGGTGTCATTTGCAGTGTTGGGCAGGACCAGCGCCGGTTGCTGTGTTGAAAACAAAAACAACCAGTTACAGAGAGCACAGATGGGTGTGCACATGAATAAATGAAATAATCAAACATTTGAAAACATTTATTTTTCCTCCTATCAGCAACATTTGTGCATGGTCGCCACGTAGAATAGTTTTGCTTTATAACTAATAAGTGTTTACGTTGCATCTACAAATTCTACCTACAGATTCCATATCTGCATTCATTCCATTCAGTATTGACAATGTAAAGCAGCCACACAAGCTCATGCATCTCTTTATCATATAAGATTGCTTTGATTTTATTATTGCTGTAAAGTTTAGATGTCAACAAAGAAAATAACCTGATTTCCAAACAATACTAATGTTAAATCAACTTCGTTTTTTTTTGGAACTTCTAAGAATCATTAATCATGTTGTTAAAAATAGATATATTTGTGCACTAAATAAGCTTTTTTAATTTGGATTTCTTCAGCTGATTTCTGTTTGTGTGTAAATTGTGCGCACTGCCAAAAATTCGCCCCGTTCACTCCACAGAACAAACACCTCTATTCTGAGATATTCGGACATGAATAATTGGCCTCAGCTCTTTAGTTTGTTTAATCAGCATTTGACCGACACAGGGTTATTCATTTTCATTGGTGAAAATCAATGTAAACCTGGACTATTTCTTTCAGCTATTTTGCATTGTTGGTCCAGGCTGACTGACATTAGTTTTGTCCATCTCTGTTAATCCTCATCACCATCACAGGTCCCGTTTATCGATGTTGATGTGTGTGTGTGTGTCTAAAAAGATCACTGTCTAACACGTCATCCTAAATTGTGTTCATAGCGATGTCAATTTCTTCTGTGACTATGATGTTTCAGTGGCACTTGAATCTGTGATTTTTTAAATATCTGGGTTCTGCATGGGCTTTTTTGGAGAAGACTTGCAAGCTTCAGCCTGCCCCGATGTTTCTTCTTCAGAAGTTAGAAATACTCCTTGCTCTCTCTCTGTCTTATCTGTTGAAATGCACGGTTATTTAACTACTCTGTCTAAATTATTCTAACACTGAAGTTTCCCCAAATGTATTGGTGGCAGAAATAGTGTTATATACTTTTCTCTATTCTCCACAGTCTCTATCATCTCATTAAGTTAACCTGTACACCCCAGGCCATTCATGGTAGAGCCTCATTTTTTCCCAGTGTATGTCATTGTGTAGACAGGGCATCCTGTCCTAGGAGGCAACATGTCACTAAATGCTAAATTGTACAGTGCATGATACTACACTGAAGATTCAGAGTGGAGAGAGGGCATGGAGCAAGAATAGTCAGGGACTGCTACAGAAACAAGGATTTGAATTGGTCCTTGAGTACATGCAGTGTCTGCACCGGAAGAGAGGAGAGGGAAGGCTTTATGAAATGCTTTTAAGTCTCGAGGTAGGAAATGGCATGTATGAGACACTGTAAGGAAGCCATCTGACTGGCGGGAGGTCTATTTGAGGGTTAGTAAGATATAGAGTCAAGGGAAATCAGATAATACAGAACCTGGCAAAATACAAACAGAAATACAAAGTGCTGGGACCTGAAAGACTCAATGCATTCTAGCTGATATTATGAAACGTTATGGTAATGAAATATTTTGTAGCTTTTGATCATCGAAGGCTGTGAGTGGAGAGTGTTAGTAAAATTCTTGTGGTAGGCATGAGATGTCCAGTGATTAGCTGGAGAGACCAGCCAGGAAGCTGAAGGTATGGACCAGCTAGGTCATCTCGTGATGGAACAAAAAAGAGCCACTCTCGGTTCTTTCTCAAATAATAAACCCATGAAGGCATACTTGAATATAAGGAATGGAGAACAGTATTAGCCCAGTAGCCCAGGTATTTTAGTCTTCATTACTGGAGAAATATGGTAGGGCCCCGAGAAAGGGGAGAAGTTTGGAAAGGAAAAGCTTACTGTAAGTAAGAAGGTAAGGGCCCTCGTAGCCTTGTTTTGGAGATGTCAACAAGCTGTTTGAGTAGAAACTGCTCACAAACAGAAGAGGGGAATAGTTATTACTGTTATAACATTAGTGTTATAACTGTAGGTGGGCGCTTGTGAATATAGTTGACACTACTCTTTAAATATTAGGGTCATTTCTAATTTTAAGACCTCTTGAATTTACGACAGAGGAAAGAGAAATTAATTAGTCAACAAAAATGATTAAAAATGTACAAATCCTTTACCAGTGTAGAGGAACACCTTTCTACTGTCATATGGTCCTTTCCCCACTGGTTTTAAGATCAATCAATCAGCAAATAGTCATTGAACCTGATGAGCTAGCACTGTCCTGGAGGCTGAGGATCCAGTGCTGAATACAACAAGCATTGACCCTACCTTCACAGAGCTTACAGTTTAGCAAGAAAGATCAGCACTACAAAATATTTCCCAACACCAGAAAACATGAAAGGCAAAGAACTGTCGGTCAGTAAATGTTCAGATATTCCATCAAGAAGTGGAATGTGGTTTGGGAGTAAAAACAAGTATTTTAAAGAGATTTAATGTAATGCTTTTTTTTGGGGGGGGTGGATTTTATTAGCCTAACATTGTGATGTGTGTATTATAATGATGTGTCTGTTAATAATTTGACTAAGGATCATGTAACTGTGATCTTTAATAAATCACAGTGTCCTCACAATATGAGATATTAATGAATGGTGCAGCTTATGCATCTATTTTAGATTCTTTGTGGCTCTGGTAGTAGAATCTTTAGTTGATATGAGAATTATCACTTGATATATTATTTATTTCTCACCAGCTTCAAATCAAATTAGATGATGGACTATGTCATCTGTAAGTCTTTTCTCTCACTTCTCTTAGATATTTTAGCCACTAGGGACTATTTTGCTTAAGCTTGGCATTCCTTCCAGAAGCAGCATTCTGAATTCTATCTTTAAATGCACTGGACAACCAGTGAAAAAGCGTCCCTGCACTAGCTGGAAAGTCATGGAAGCCGTAGGGGGGCAGTGTGTGCAAAGCTATCAAGGAGAAAACACCGTACTTGTATTCGCGATTATAGCATTATTTGATTTAATGTAGTTTTAACATCGGTAATTGTGGATACAGGGGCATCTGACAGAGCAGGTGAATTTCGTGCAGATGACAGCAGCGTCAAACTTATCATTCTCGCAAGGTCGAAACACTCTCCAGTGAACTTGGCTTGGAGCGGGTTCAGTGGAGACTGTTTCGACACTGAAGGAACGAGGAGCTGGAACCTGGTTAGGTGAGCCATAATAATCTGAGTCCACTCCTGGTCTGGTTCCTATTGGAGCATGGAATTTTTGATGACGAAATTTTCAGGTGGAGGATGAATATTTTAGTGACTGTCTTCTGAAAATAGCATGCACATCCAGGCATTCTGTTATATAT
>VMDR010003507.1:0-71340 GCA_007922815.1 Macrotus californicus
CTTTTGAGAAATCAGCTGACAGTCTTATGGGCACTTCTTTGTAGGCTACTGTCTTCTTTTCTCTTGCTGCTTTTAAGATTCTCTCTTTATCTTTAATCTTGGGTAATGTAATTATGATGTGCCTTGGTGTGTGTTTCCTTGGGTCCAACTTCTTTAGGACTCTCTGAGCTTCCTGGACTCCCTGGAAGTCTATTTCCTTTGCCAGATTGGGGAAGTTCTCCTTCATTATGTTTTCAAGTAAATTTTCAATTTCTTGCTCTTCCTCTTCTCCTTCTGGCACCCCTATGATTCGGATGTTGGAACGTTTAAAGACATCCTGGAGGTTCCTCAGCCTCTCCTCATTTTTTTTGAATTTTTGTTTCTTCATTGTGTTCTGGTTGAATGTTTATTTGTTCCTTCTGCTCTAAACCGTTGATCTGAGTGCTGGTTTCCTTCCTTTCACTCTAGGTTCTCTTTGTTTCAATTTGCATAGCCTTCACTTTTCCTCTAGTTTGCCACCATATTCAACCAATTCTCTGAGCATCCTGATTACCAGTGTTTTGAATTGTGCATCTGATAGGTTGGCTATCTTTTCATCATGTAGTTGTATTTTTTTCTGGAGCTTTGATCTGTTCTTTCATTTGGGTCATATTTTTTTGTCTCGGTGCGCCTGTTACGTAGTAAGGGGCAGAGCCTTTGGTGTTCACCAAGGTTGTAGAACTTATGTGGGGGAGGGGTCTGAGAAGGAACAATGCCACTGGCTTAGTTCTTGGTTGGCTTTCAGTCACTTCTGCTAAAACAAGCAAATTGGGCCCGTCTGGTGCTGATTCCCAGGTGGGTGGTTTTATGTACATTCTAGGACCCTGTGGGTCTCTCCAGTGAACTTTTCTGTGAGGCTGGGAGCTTCTCCTGCCACCTCAACCCCCACAGAATTTTTCAGTCAGAGGTTTTGAGGCTTTATTTCCTTGCACTGGAACCCTGGGTTGCTCAGTCTGTCTCAATCTCCAGCTGTTCCTCCCAGTTTATCTGCATGCAAATGTGGGACTGCCTGCTCTGCCATCTGCCTCCTTGCCTACCCTGTCCTCCAGCCACTGTCTTGCCACAAGTCCTTTCCACCCCAGCTGCCTGTCTCCACCCCTCCTACCAGTCTGGATGAATGCTTCTTCTTTAACTCCTTTGTTGTCAGACTTCTATACAGTTCAATTTGATGGCAGTTCTGGTTCTTTTTTTGTTTTTAAATTTGTTTCTGTCCTTCTTTTGGTTGTGCAAGGAGGCAAAGTGTACCTACCTGTTCCTCCATCTTGGCTGGACTTGTACCATACCTTTTAGCAGTTACTCCCATTTCACATCCCTCCCCAGTCCCTGGGAGCCACTGATTTACAATTGTGCATTTAGGTGCTTTTCTCTCTCTTATTTCCTATCTGTCACTGACACTATTCTGTAAACTCAATGTGGGTGGGAGCCATATCTGTTTTATCTACTCCTCCAAGTACACAATACACATTTGTTAAAAATAATAGAGAAGAAAGTTTCTCTCCCCCCACTCCCACTGTGTCATTTTCTGCCACTTTATTATGTCTTCTCTCTGGATTAAATTTTCATTTCCTCCCACTGAATTTGTCCTTCAGGCTCACTTATTGGACTACTTTATTTCTTCAGTCTAATAAGATATGATAATAATAGCTTCTATTGTATAATCTTGTCTGTGTTTTTCCAGCTTTGTTGAACTGTAATTGACATGTAATATTGTATAGGTTTAAAGTGTAGAATGTAATGATTTGATATACTCTGTCTGTGATATATATGTGGCAAAATGGTTATCACAATATGGTTAGTTACCATCATGTAGTTACAATATTTTTCTGGTGAGAACTTTAAAGGTCTACTCTCTTAGCCCCTTTCAAATACAAGATCTGTCTGGAAAAAGTCCAGCCATTGATAATACAACGAGAATGGTTTGTGCCATATCGATGTAACCTGGCAGCCTAGGAGCATGGACTGGATGCAGATGCGTGAACAATGGTGACTTCACTGTACTAGTCAGTGGGGCAGTAGATGCTGTTGAGTGAGCATGTGCACTGTGTGACCATCACATTCAAAATGAGTGAGTGAATAGAGCAATGAATCTGCATCAGATTTTGTGGTAAGCTTGAACATTCCTCCACAGAAACTATTCAGATGACTCAGAAGGCCACAGCTATGGTAGCTGGTGATTGGCAGCTTCATCACAACAACACACCTGCTCATGCATCATGTCTTGTGCAGTTTTTTTGGTGAAACATCAAATCATCCAGGTGACTCAGTCCTGCTACAGCCCAGATTTTGTGCCCTGTGACTTTGGCTTTTCCCAAAACTAAAATCACCTTTGAAAGAGAAGAAATTTCAGACCGTCAATGAGATTCAGGAAAATATGATGAGGCAGCTGATGGCAATTGGGAGAACTGTGTGAGGTCCCATGATGCCTGCTTTGAAGGGGACTGAGGTGTCATTGTCCTATGTACAATGTTTCTTGTATCTTGTATCTTCAATAAATGTCTTTATTTTTCTTATTACATGGTTGGATACATTCTGGAGAGACCTTGTGTAAGTGCAGTATTGTTAACTATTGTCTCCAAGCTGTATATTATATCCCCAGAGCTCATTTCATCTTATATGATTGGAAGTTTGTACCCTTGACCACCTTCGCCCATCTCTCCCACTCTGTGTTTGTTCTTCAGTGCATACAGATATTTCCACCCAATGGTGTGGTCTTTCTCTTTGAATTTCTTCCACTTTGCTAAGGAAATGAGTCCTTCTAGCATTGAGGTTATTCTGTCCTTTCTGTGTCACGTCAAGTGATCTATGGGTTTGCCAAAAGCAAAAAGTGCAATCTTAACTACCTGTCATTTAATGCATAAGTTGATTATATTTGCAACCAAAAAGACCTTATACAAGATGAAAATAATATACTTTGGATAAAGGGTAGGCCCAACTGTCCAGGAAAGTTTGGGAATCAGTTCCAGTGTTCTTGCTTCTCTAGCTGAGGTACAGTCATTCTGATCAAGCATCACACCTGGAATTTGAGACAGATGTCCCGCTGGTTAGATCCATTAGATCAGACCAAGATCTTGGCAGCCACAACCAGTTTCTTGTCTGGACTGGTGTTCTAGCTTATGCAGGTTGAGGGATGGCACTTGAAAGAGTCTCAGTTGCCCAGACATTGTGCTGTTGGAACATGGGCACCCATGGCTCTGCTCATCACTAGTAAGGAGGAAGCAGTGGTGATGTCGGGAACATGGGCACATCTGGGCCCAGTTAATTACTGTGGTTGCAACTTTAGGGAGTCGGAAAGGTGACATGGGTCATCAGAAAAACAGAGCTCAGGACAAACAAGAACTACCTCTTCTGTATCTTCTGCTGAGCTACCTGCATGACTCAGAAGGAAAGGTGTGTGTGTGTGTGTGTGTGTGTGTGTGTGTGTGTGTAGCATTCTGCATTAGAATTTGAAAGTGACTTTTCCTCCTTTATGACAATCTATAAAGACAGAGTAGAAGTTGCCTGGAATCTTTTCTGTAAGCTGTCCGGAGATATTTTCTAATAGCCAGTCTGCTTAGGCTGGTGTCGCATAGAAATGAGAAACAGGAGAGGCTCCTGGGGTGAGGAACTTACTCCAACCAAAACTCATCTTGAATCCTCCCCAGTTTTTCTCAGTTTTTATATGAAAATTAGGAAATTAACCTATGTAGACTGACTTTTTTTTAGCTCTCCAGTAGCCTTCCACACATCAGGAAGACAGATAGTGGAGAAACAATCAAACAACTAAATATCTGCTTGCAAATGATTGTGCGGTATGTAAAGAACATTAAGTGTGAGGCGTGTGATGGCATTTACTTTAGATAAAGTGGTTAAAAATAAAGATTTTGGAGCTGGAGTTTAGTACGTGCTTACCCACTCCTTTTGGATATTATATTTTGTTTCTGGCTGACTTCCTGAAATTGGCTGATATTTTTTTTGGTCACTTGTCTCATTTCCTAGAGATTGCAGAAATGCAAGAGCACAACGAAAATCAACCACAATTTGGATAAACTGCCTTGATAGCTTTAGAGTGCTTTAAAACTGTTATTTTTGTTGTTGTTGTGTGTTAGACAGGGAGACACTCACACACTCACAAATGAGCCACAAGACAATTCACCTGCAGACACTTCACATTGACTCACTCCCTTCTTGTGTATTTAATCAAATAGCCCCGTAATAAATTAGCAGCTATTCGTTTGGACACCAAATACCAAGTTGTTCTCCTAAGTGACCTGGATTGATTTCCATGTGTTGCAATTCATCAGAAGGAATTGGCTTCACAGCTGGGAGTCCAAATACTCTAACACATTTCTGTGCTCACTTTCACTTTAACCAGCAAAAGACATTTGGTGTTCTGCCTCAGATGGTAAGCTTCACAATTAGTGGGACTGAAAATGTCAAACAAAGCTCCCTCAGATGGATTGGCTTTCCCAGAACAGAAAGGCCTTGGGAGTTGCTGGGGGAAACAGACCAAACCCTTATCCAGGAGAAAAGGATGGGGCACTATCCCCACCTCATGACTTTGTGGGCATACAGGCACACACATATCCAGGCTGTGTGTACATATCCAGGCATATATCCAGATCCCAGGGCTGTATCACTTTGGACCATTTGTTAGTTATAACACACTTGTCAGGTTAAATGCTGATGTTAACAGCTAACATACATATCGAGTCTTTAGATGTGTCAAGCATTCTTCTAAGTGATGACAAGTAGTAACTCATTTAATCTTTATAACCATCCCAGGAGGTAGGTGGCATTATAGTCTCCACTTTATCAGTGGGGAAAATGAGTCACTGCAGGGTAAGTAACCTGCCCACGGTTTCAGGGAGGTAATGGTGGATCAAATCTTCAGTACTAGGCTTTCTATAAAGAACGGGCTAATTGCTATGTTTATGGTGGAGGGGAAACCAGTTCAAACCATAGCAGTGGAACATTCAGCTTAAGAGCAAGAGAGCCTCTGGATGGAAGGGCTTTGTGTAGGTTTAGATGAGATCACTGTCAAAGTCACCACCAACACTATTATTGCTACGTATTGTCGGTAAATTCATCGTCAATGTTGGTGGAGATGGGGCACATAGAAGCTCAAACTTCATGGGGATAAGTGCATAGGACTTTGGAATTTGAGAGTTAGGCACATAGTGATATAGGGACTGGTGAGGGTTGTCACTTTGTCAACTTTTATCATCTGCAGTGGGCTGGCATAATTTGGATAAATTTTATGTTTTCTTACAGTTTTTTCTCTGCCCACCTTCAGTAGGAATGTCTCCTCTCTTGTTCTTTCTCTCTTATCCAGACTCTTCTTCTGTCCTCAACTTTGCTCAATGATGGTCTTAGTACTCGTGTTTTTAAGTCAATACTTAGGTTTTTCTCACATTCTTCCAAATAACTCAGCTGGGTTTGGAAAGTCACAACACCTCTTCATCTTGTGTCCTCATGAGAGGGTAAGCCTCTCGCCTGATCCAAGGCACCAATCAGGCATGGTAGAACATATTATAAGGATTGAGTGCCCAGTGTGTGTGTCCGTGGGGCTAACTGAATGGGCTCTGTAAACAGACACATTTGAAACCTGGTTCTGATTTGGCCTCACCTTGTGCCAAGTCACCTACTGATTCTCTGAACAGTAGAATGAATGATACCCTCTTCAGAAAATTTTGGTAAGGATTAACAAGAAGAGTTTAGATTCCATTTGAACGTTCTCTATATTCTGGCCGTGGTTCTAGGAACTTAGATTTATCATCTTGTTGGAGTCTCAGAACAGCTCCATGGGGCAGGTATTTTATCATTTCCATTCTACATATGAGGAAACTGAGGTTTGGAGAGATTAAACAAACCTCCCAAAGTCAATAAAATGGTGGGACTAGGAGTCTGCATGACTGACTGAAAAGCCATTTCTCTTAACCACTCCGCATGATGGAGTGGGTCTGGCATTCAGTTAATGAGTTCCTTCTTTCCCCTTCCCCTTCCCCTCTGTGTGATCTTTAGTATGCACATCCTGCCCTGGGGATAACAACTAAGGATTATTTTTCTCCTCTTCATTTCTTGACGTGGGCTTTTCTGTTAGAATAGTTTGAGATTCATCCTGTTCTGTCTCCTACATAGGGCGATCCTAGTAAAAGAAGACGCAATTTCAGTCATGTTGCAGATAACATAAAGATGAAAACCCCAGAGCAGTGGGAACTCGGTAGTTCAGTGAGAATTTCCACATTAGGAGTGGGGTTTAAACTTTTCCAGTCTTTTCATGGCTGCAGCACCCAGAGGTATTTACCCAGGAACATTTATAGGCCATAGAAATACAGCACATGGTCTGACACCTGGGTGTGTGCTCCTCACCTGTCTCACTTCACGAGTCAGTGTTGGAGGACTTTTACCATCTGTGTTGTTTGCTCCTCCATCTGTTCTCTTTTTTCCCTTCTAACCCAAGTTTCATAGACAGCTGAGTTTGTGTGCAGCATACACGACGGGTTTGAACCAGAAGGTCTGGGTTCGAATCCTGCCTTTGTCCCATACTTGCCATGTGCTTTGGATCTCATCTGTGAAATAGGAGTAATAATCATTGTCATGAGGTTTAAACATGAGTTAGTGTATGTCAAGATCTGAGAGTAGTTCCTGGTCCCCAGGAAGCATTCAATAAATGTCTACAATTTGGCCATTCTGAATGCTTAATTATACTCAGGCTAGGTTAGCCCCTAGCCTGACTCATGTTACACACTCAGAGCATTTCATGTATTATACTTATTAAAAAATCTCAGAGCCCTTTAAAAAATAACTCTGCATACAGAACTCTGAGTTAGAGATTAGCCAGAAGGGTGCTTTATTCTTTGTGGCCCCATGGTGAGGTGGTTCATCTTTAACTTTTTTAAAAAATAAAAAAAAAAGTTTCTTTTTAGAGAGGGGAAGGGAAGGAGAAAGAGACAAACATCAATGCGTGGTTCCCTCTCAAGCGCCCTCTGCTGGGGACCTGGCCTGCAACCCAGGCATGTGCCTTGACTGGGAATCAAACCGACAACCCTTTGATTTGCAGGCTGGCACTCAATCCACTGAGTCACACCAGCGAGGACTCATCTTTAACTTTTATAGCTAAGGTAGTAGACCCTTTCTTCTTTCTATTTCTTTTTATTTTTTTACTTTTTAAAATATATTTTATTGATTATGCTATTGCAGTTGTCCCATTTTCTCCCCTTTATTCTCCTCCACTTTGCACACCCCTCCCACCCACATTCCTCCTTTTTAGTTCATGTCCATGGGTCATATATATAAGTTCTTTGGCTTCTACATTTCCTATACTATTCTTAACCTCCCCCTGTCTGTCTTCTGTGTACCATTTATGCTTCTTATTCCCTGTACCTTTCCCCCCTCTCTCCCCACCCACTCCCCTGATGAGAACCCTCCATATGATCTCCATTTCTGTGATTCTGTTCCTGTTCTAGTTGTTTGCTTAGTTTGTTTTTGTTTTTGTTATTTTTTAGGTTTGGTTGTTGATAGTTGTGAGTTTGTTGTCATTTTACTGTTTGTATTTTCGATCTTCTTTTTCTTAGATAAGTCCCTTTAACATTTCATATAATAAGGGCTTGGTGATGATGACCTCCTTGAACTTGACCTTATCTGGGAAGCACTTTATCTGCCCTTCCATTCTAAATGATAGCTTTGCTGGGTAGAGTAATCTTGGATGTAGGTCCTTGCCTTTCATGACTTGGAATACTTCTTGCCAGCCCCTTCTTGCCTGCAAGGTTTCTCTTGAGAAATCAGCTGACAGTCTGATGGGCACTCCTTTGTAGGTTACTGTCTCCTTTTCTCTTGCTGCTTTTAAAATTCTCTCTTTATCTTTAATCTTGGGTAATGTAATTATGATGTGCCTTGGTGTGTGCTTCCTTGGGTCCAACTTCTTTAGGCCTCTGAGCTTCCTGGACTCCCTGGAAGTCTATTTCCTTTGCCAGATTGGGGAAGTTCTTCTTCACTATTTGTTCAGATAAGTTTTCAATTTCTTTCTCTTCCTCTTCTTCTTCTGGCACCCTTATGATTCGGATGTTGGAATGTTTAAAGATGTCCTGGAGGTTCCTCAGCCTCTCCTCACTTCTTTGAATTCTTGTTTCTTCATTGTGTTCTGGTTGAATGTTTCTTTCTTCCTTCTGGCCCACACCATTGATTTGAGTCCCATTTTCCATCCCCTCACTGTTAGTTCCCTGTACATTTTTCTTTATTTCATTTAGCATAGCCTTCATTTGTTCATCTAATTTGCAACCATATTCCACCAATTTTGTGAGCATCCTGATTACCAGTATTTTGAACTGTGCATCTGATAGGTTGGCTATCTCTTTGTCACTTAGTTGTATTTTTTCTGGAGCTTTGATCTGTTCTTTCATTTGGGCCATTTTTTTTTTTGTCTTGGCACACCTGTTATGTGTAAGGGGTGGAGGCTTATGTGTTCACCAGGGCAGGGCAACCCACGTTGCTGTGTTGTGATGCTGTATGTAGGGGAGGGGTCTGAGAGGGAACAGTGCCACTTGCTCCGCTCTCTGCCAGTTTTCAGTCACTTCCCCCGCTACCCACAGTCAAAGGACCCACAGTTGGGCCCTTCTGGTGCTGGTTCCCGGGTGGGTGGGCTTGTGTACATTCTAGGACCCTGTGGGTCTCTCCAACGAACTCTCCTGTGAGGCTGGGAGTTTCTCTCGCTGCCTCAACCCCCACAGGTGTTTTTAATCAGAGGTTTGCAACTTTATTTCTGTGTGCTGAGACCCTGGGTTGCATGGTCTGTCTCACTCCCCAGTTGTTTCTCCCAGTTTATCCACACATGGGTGTGGGACTGCCCCGTCCACCAGCCGCTGCCTTGCCGCGAGTCCTTTCCACCTGGCTGTGTGTCTCCGCCCCTCCTACTGGTCTGGGTGAGTGTTTCTTCTTTAACACCTTGGTTGTCGGACTTCCATACAGTTCAATTTTCTGTCAGTTCTGGTTGTTTTTTGTTTTGAAATTTGTTGTTGTCCTTCTTTTGGTTGTGCAAGGAGGCACAGTGTGTCTACCTACGCCTCCATCTTGGCCGGAAGTCTCCTCTTTCTATTTCTAATAGGAATATAGGTAAGTTTTGTGCACAAAGCAAAAAATACAGATCTCTCATGGAGCCAAGCAAGCCTTTCAGCATACCTCAGATGTATGCTCCTTCCCATGTGGTGACTTAAATAACTTGTTGGGAATGAAATGACTTAATCCAGGTGGTTCCATGTAGCCCTGGAAACCTTTCATCAGGTCCATTCTGTGTCAGGTGAGGGAGACGCAATCATAGTTGGGAGCTCCCCCAGGAGCCCTTATAGTGTATGGCAGGATTGTTCACTCTTGGCAGTTTTAGCATTTTGGGCCAGATAATTTTTTTGTTATGGAAAGCAGTCCTGAACATTTTAGGGTGTTTAGCAGTGTCCTTGGGTCTACCCACCAGATGCCAGATGCATTCCCTCTCCGTCATGACAACCCAAACCTCTCCAGGCATTCTCAAATGACCAGGAGGAGGCCAAGCACCCAGAGCTGAGAATCATTCTTCTGTCGGGAGGCAGATGATGACCTGTAAAAGACTGTCATGGAGAAAATCTTCCCAGGGGAGAGAGAGGGCTCCTTGGGGTGGGGGTCTGGCTGTTTTACAAAGGGTGCAAAGCAAAGCCTCATGAGAAGGTAGCTGAGCCAAAACATAAAGAGGAGAGGGTGTGAGTCCTATGGACACCCTGGCAGAAGAGATGGGGCAGAAAGAGATTAAGTGCAGGAGAGTGTGTTTGAAATGCAATGAGTAAGGGGAAAAAGCGCTGGGGGAGAAGGACAGACAGGTACTAGCAGTGGGGGCTGGGGACAATGACCATGCAGGGCTCTTCCTCAGAGGGAGATGAGACATACTGAAGGTTTTAAGCAGAAGAGTAGCATGACCTGACTTCTTTTTTATGAAGCATGTCCCGGCCATCTGGGGCAAGGGCAGGTGCTGGGGTGTGTGTAGATATTTAGGAGGTTATCAGGATGATGGTGGTCCAGACTGGGGTGGTGGACATAAAGATGGCGAGAAGTGGAGGGTTCTGATTGTATTCTAAGAGCCAAGCTGGAGGATTTACTGGTGGATTGGCTGTGCGGTAGGAGAGGAAGAGAGGCATCGGGATGGCCCTTGGGCATTTGAAGTGGGCAGCGGAAGAAAGCAGTGCCAGTTTCCCCGACAGCTATTGGAAATGCCGGCCTTTGTCTCCAGCTTCAGGTGAGGTGGTGAATGACATAAAAGTGGTTCCTCTCTTGGGTACTCATTAAAATGCAGATTCCTGGGCCTTGCCTAAATATACTGAATCAGTGTTACTGAGGTGGAGCCTGGGAAACTGCATTTTAGGGTAAGCTCTAGGTGATTTGAACACTGCTCATTTTGATAGTTCCAGGGGTTGCATAGATCTTAGCTTCTTCCAGAGGATCCTGCCTTGGTCTGATGGTCTCCCTGTGTTTATCCTCCCGTCTGGCCTCCTAAGGCTCTTCTCTGTGGGACCAGCCTGTCCTATACCGTTCCGTGTTTACCTTTCATCTTCTTCATGTTGCCCCCTGACTCCATTCTCCTAATGAGATCTGCAGGTTTTAAGCTATTGTTTTCAGTGGAAGGCTGTGTGACTTGAACAACAGACAAACTCGTAATCTTAGAATGGTAGAATTTTGCCCCTGCGAGGGACCTGTGAAGGCATCGGGATCATCCATGTCATTTTTTCCAGGTGAGGAAGCACAGGCTCAGAAGGCAGTGACTTTGTGCTCTTTGACCCAACAGTAATGTTGCAAGGTGCCCCTGCCTGGAAAACGGGAGATCTGAGGGTGCTGCGTCAGAGTCTTTAGCCTTTTAGCCCTCTGTAAAGGTTTTCATCTCCCAGGAGCCTGTCTTGCCCCATCTTAATGGCCACTTCTGTTTTTTAACTTAAGGAAATTGTTGTGTGCTTTGTATCGAATGCCAACACTTCTCTGACTCTTCCGTCTTTTAGTCCCTGCTCCTCTGAGCTCTGTTTTAGGGAAATCAGGGGCTTTAAGGAAACTCTTGAAAGTCGTTGATTTGTTTCTCATTTTGCAGCAAAGTATTGTCTCCAGAAGCGGAAGCTGCACAAAGCGGGCCCTGAGCGCGGGCAGCGAAGGTAGCAGTCCAACTGCTGAGCTGTGAGCCTGGCTTTTCAAATCCTGCTGCTTGATAAATACTGTGCTTAATGGATTTTGGCCTTATTCCCCTGACTAACCAGATAACAAATGGATACTTTAATAACTTTGTAATAATAACATTTAATAATAAGGGTCACTCACCCTGTGGTACAAGGACCTCTGCTGAGGGATTTCACTTTGGGATTATTTTATCATCATGGAAGCCCACTTGCTTTACAAAGAGAGTGTATTTTACCACGATGGTGAAGCTGCCTTTACCCTAAAAACATCCTAAATTACTCTCTCTGCATAGTCAGTTTCTTAATTTTAATTCTGAGAAATTAGGCATTGTGGAATGGGTGAAAAAAGGAAAAGTCATCGTCCTCATCTTCATTATTGTTATCATCACCAGCCTTAGCATTGCCATCACCATCTTCATCTTCTTCATCATTGTCATCATCTTCATCAGCGTCATTATCATCATTAGTACCATCATCACATCGTCCTCGCTGTCATCAGCAGCAGCAGCGGCAGCGGCCCAGCTACCATTCATTGAGTAAACTTGTCCTTTATGTGGTCTGACTCAGATGATCATCCTAAAAGCTCTGTCAGGTATGTTTCTCATTTGATGGATGATACACTTGGAGCTCAGAAAAGTGAACTTGTTTGTCCCAAACCATCAACATCTCTCTGGAAAATGACAATATCTGGCACCAGATTCCCTGGCAACTACTCCTGTCTGATGGGAATGGAATACATGTCTCATGCCAATCAGGGCTGGAGTGACCCATCTCAGAGATAAAGGTTCCAGAGGTACATGGAGCAGTCGGAAGTGCTACCTGTATAGATCCTAACCAATAAATAATCCGTTCATCTTGATTGATATAATTGGGCTGACCACTTCCCTATCAAAATAGGAAGAAGAGATATAACTCCATCCCTATTTGCTATGATATGTAACCTCTTCTGGAACTGGGGTTAGTGCCCAGGGAATCTGGTGCTAGGATGCCCAATTTTCCTTCATTTTAAAATAATAGCATCAAACTCTGGCATTATATGAAGTTTGCAGCAAATGGAGCACCATGCCTGTACTTTGAAGTGAGGCTATTTGCTCATTTGGACTGGTCCACTGGGGTTGGAGGCTTTGCAGCAAATTTTTCTTTTGACGAAGTCAAGAGAGACTCACTTCCCTCCTTCCATTTCTCCCTTTCTCCCTCTCTGCTCATCTTTCTGTTAATTCCCAAATCCAGCTCCACCAGGAAAAGTAATTGAGAAAGTCAAAGCAAATAGCTCCCACTCACCCACTTAAGAGAGGAACTAAAAATTTTTTTTTTTTGCTCATCCATCAGTACTGCAAGTTCCTTAACTGAACAGTGATAATTTTCCCGTTGAATGCTATAAAGACGTGCATCCCGGCCCCTTCCTCCCAAAGATCCAGATGATATTTTGCATTAGTGAGAACTAGGAGAAGTGCCAAAGTCAATTTTAGGTTGGATTTGGAGATGCTGCACACATGCTGGCTCATTTATCTCTTTGGTCCTTCTTGCTTTTCCATGATGGAGAGTCCCCATCAAAGCCCACTTCCTAACGGCACACCTTCTGGGTTGATATGTCAGTAAGCCACCCAGTTCATAAAGGGAGGGAGATGCAGCTGTGGGTATCACAGGGACTAAGAAGCTAAAGGGTCTGAGAGCTATAGAACTAAATAAATACAGGGAAGAGATTTTTCAGAGTTGTTATTGATTGGGTGCTGAGGAGTTATTAAGTTCTAAGAATGGCTTATTATACCACTTGGGCCAAGATTAAGAGGAGTTAAGCCACGGATGTCCTTCGGGAGCCATTTCTACAGTTTAGAGCCCTCTGCTGAAGCCCTGCCTGTCCCCTTCTCTCTCCTTTCTCCCCAGTTTCCCACTCCCTCCCACCTCCAGGTTGTCAGATACAGGATACTGCCAGGACACTTTCCAAGCTGGTTTATCGTTCTTAATTGACCACCCATCAGAGCGCCATGTGGGATGTCTTTATTGAATCACACATCTTCCCAAGTTCACACGAGTCCTTTCCAAGAGAAAAGAACAGCGTAATTATGTTGTGTGGGTCTGAGAACAAGCCGACTTGGGACGTAATGAGAAACCTATTAGGCTGATTGGCTCTATGACTAACAGCTTGTACTCTTTGCAGCTAAATCCGAGTTTTTCTACAGATTGGGGGTGTTAGGGAGGCATGAGCCTGTTTGGGGGGTAGGCTCACCCCAACATTGTTATGTTAAACAGAAAGGGGCTTTCTCATCTAGAAATTTAATGGGGAAAAAGGGTGCCTTATATGTATCCATATAATCAGCATTCATGAACCCTTTACTCATCTTCACTCCCAAATGAATCACCAAATGCATCAGCACAGAACCTTGTACATGGGAAGGGCCCCACCAGTGGTCAACGGCTGCTTTATTACTGCAGGCTTGCAATCCCCTGGGGCCAGGTGTGGTTTGGGATTCATTATTTTTCGGATTTTTGGAAAGGCTCTGAGTTGTCCATACTATCCATTACATCACGCCTCCAGCGGGGTCTGGGGCAGCACTCCATAATCAAACACATTAATATTTCTGCAAAAAAGCCACTATCACACAAAGTGGGATAAATAAATATCATTAGGCTGATGAATGGTTATTCTTTAGGTCAGAAACAGTCCAGTCAAATGAATGTTGGAGATTTCTTTTGGTTCAACCTAATACAGGGATGGGCCAAAGTAGATTTACAGTTACTTGGATAGAAAAGATATGCAAGTTATGATTATTACAATAGCTTTATTAACTCAAAAGAAGGTCACAATGCAACTGTAAACCTACTTTTGCTCCCTGATATAATGAGTCTTATGGTGGGTCCAGGGAGCTTTTGCCACTAGATGAATATAAGTTAGATTTAAGCAGAAAGTTTCAGTTTGCAGAGAGGTTTTGGGTTTTGGAATTTCTGGTGGGTGACCTGGGCTTCTACTTACTTGCCCCCGTATGTCAGAAGGCATTTCTCTCTGGTAACCATATTTTACGTGTTGGATGGTGTGTGTGTGTCAGTGCGAAAGATGGGGAAGGGAGAAAGAAAGAAGTTTCAGCTCTTTCATCCTTCCTGAATTTCAGAAAGGACCTTGGACCCCAAACCCCGCCAGGAACACCCCATCCATGGTCTGACATTTAGAAGTTTATTGACTGGAATGAAAGAATTGTCAATTTCAAAACATGAAAAGCCACAGGGAGATCAGGTGCTTTCTGCAAATATTCTTGCACAGCGACTCCTGGCATGGAAAAAGAAAAAAAAGAAAAAGCTGCCTTGTTGTTTTATTAATTTAGTTCTGACAGCTGTTAGTGCTAAGGCCTTCTAGGTTCTCAGCAGATATTAAAAGAATCCTCAGGAACCCCTCTGTGAAGTACCAATAATGAACCATGTAGGAAATGGAGGTTAAATGAAGATTAAAACTCCACGGGGCCAGGTAATTTCCACCCGCTTTACTCCAGAGGTCCAAGTGCATGAAGCAGGCACACCCGATTCTCCAACCAGGTCAAAACTGAACCCGCCACCTTTTCCCCAATGGGCGCTTCCATGGGAATTCTGGCTCCAGGAACAACACAGGTGGCTGCCCAGATGCCCATACAGAAACTCAGAGTTATTCTGTCCTCCCTCCCTTACTCCCACACCCCTTGAACTCTCCTGTCCTAGGAAAACCACCCCCTGAACACTTTCCCCTCCACCTCCCTCCTTCCATCCACCTCCCCAGCAGCTTGGATTCTAGGATTCCCCTTGCAGCTTCCTACTGTGTTCCTTTCATTTGCTCCTGCACCTCAAAATCCAGAGTGGTCTTTTCAAACACACATCAGATCTTGCTCAAACACTCCGCTGTGCTCTGAGAAAGGCTCTCAGTGTGGTCTTTAAGATCCCAAATCAGCTGTCCTGCCTGTTTCTCCAGCCCAGGGCCTTCACCCCAGCTGTCCCTCAGCCAGGAATCTTTCTAGCCCCACTTCTTCTGCCAACTCCCGTCATGCTTTGGATCTTGTTGCACCAGGGGAGATCTCATAGTACCCTGGACTTTTATGGCACTTATCACACCTAACTACCCCAATAATTCTGTGATTACCTGCTTAGAACCTCCCACAACAGATGCTAAGCCCCAAGAGGGCGGGAAGCCTGCCTCTCTCCCTGCAGCATCTGGGTCCAGCACAGTGATGGTGCATGGCAGGACCCCAACAGTGGGCAGGTGGGTGAGGGTTGCACCTGGAGAGGTGGTGAGTGCAGTCTTGCTCTTTCCAGTTCCTGTGAGCACTGGTTCTGAGCCATGAGTAGCAGCAGATGCTGACTGGTGATAGAGCTTATGGGAAAACATCCCCAGCTGCATGGGTTTCAGATTCATGTGGCATCAGTCCCTCAGGATGAGTGCCAACTGAGCTTTTGGATATTCTCAAGAACTGGGAG
This sequence comes from Macrotus californicus, assembly GCA_007922815.1. Taxonomy (NCBI): domain Eukaryota; kingdom Metazoa; phylum Chordata; class Mammalia; order Chiroptera; family Phyllostomidae; genus Macrotus; species Macrotus californicus. The sequence continues at coordinate 15,609 of VMDR010003507.1, forward strand.
AAGTGGTCCCTCTCCCCGAGGTGGTACCAACTGCCCCACTTAGTCACCAGTGACTTGGATGCTGCCCAGCACCAAGCTGCCAGCATGCGGGCATTAGACAAAGGCCAGGGCTGCTTGGCTGGGTTGCCTCCTACAGCTGGTCCTGCTTCAACTCTCGTCATTGTTCTCCGGAGGCTTTCAGCTTCCAAACATCTGCTTTGTGTGGGATTTGAGCTCCCCACGTGGGCCATCTTGGTGTCTGATGCTGCCCTGGCTTTGTCCCCGGGGCAGGGCCTCCTGATCTTACTGCTGGCCAAGGGGTGCGGGCTCGTACACTCAGGTTTAATTAAAGGCAAACTGGTGGGATTCCAGCCAAGGGCAACCCAGATGCAGAAGGCTGTTCAGCAGATGGCATTACATTTATGTCATAACCTGTCTTAATGATCCCATTCCTCAAACGGCAGAGCATGGAACAATATATATGCAGGCAGGTCCTTCCCTGTCCCTTTCCAATCTCACGACGGGGACGGGGGCAGGGGCAAGGCCCGAGCTCTCCTGGGATAGGCCAATGGGCATTGCTGAGGAGGTCTGCAAGCTGCCATGATGATTCCAGAAAGGTCTTTGTGAGCAAACCTGGGGTGTGTCTGTAGTGAGAAGGAAAGGTTGATCTGCCTTCCCAGATAAGTGCAAGTACCCACACTGGCAACCCTCAGAGGCTGTGCTTGACTGGATCCAAAGGAGGACAGGGAAGGGCAGCCCTGGACTCATGTTTGCACTTTTCTGACAGAACAAAGATAGGAGCTCCAGCAGGGTCTGCCTAATGATGCTGCCATTTTAGACTGAGCAGTTTTCATGATGCAGGGACTGGACTAGGTTCCATGAAGGAACAGAAATCTGGCTAAGGCACAGGCCCTCCGTTGAGCAGGATGCACTCATTAGAAAGAACAGCCGTTTGCATGATTAAATACTCTTTCATTCATATGTATTGAGTACCTGCTGTGTGCCAATGGGGGCTGGGCTGGGGGTTAGAACAAAACCACATCCACAGGACATGGATGGACACACAATTCTGTTGGCAGGGACAGTCACCCACTCACTAATGATGCAAATAATGCAAATAACTAATGCAAGTTAATCGCTAGCTTTAGGAAGTGCCACAATGTACATGATACAGCAAGGGCATGGCACAGGGTTTCATACCTAGTGTGATTCATCACAGAAGGCTTCCTGGAGGAGGCGATGTTTGGACTGTGACCAAATGGTTGTGTAGGGGTTCAATAGCAGAGTGGACCTAGAAAGCTTTCCAAACCAGGGTGACAGCAGGTACATCTGGAGCTCAGGGAGTGGGAGGGTAAAGTGAGAGAGGAAGAGGATGAGGAAGTGAGGGGACAGACTATATGCAAAGCCTTATTGGCCCTGGTTAGGCATTTGGACTTTACCTAGGAACAGAGGGAAGCCACTGAGAGGTCAGAAGCAATGTGAGCTTTAGGCAAGTAATGGAGGACATGGTAAGTGTAGTTGGAAGCAAAACTGAGAAACTCATTTGGGGCTTATGCACGATGAAGGGATTACACTTAAGCAGCAGTTGTTCTGAACAGAAGGTGGGTTCTAATTGCAGTTGTTTGGCATAGAATCCACATTCAAACTTGCAATTATTTCACTGTTAAAAGAGCTGACAGCTCGCTCTTCTGCAGGGAGGCGGTCTCTAGGGAGCACTAATCTCCGGGACTTGGCTTACACCCGGGGCTCTGGAGTATCCGACCACACTCCCAGGAACCTGTTCTTGTTGGCAGGCATGGAGACAGACGGGGCATGGGGCATGGGGCACGGGGCAGGGATGGGCTGAAGAGGATGAAGGGCTATCTCATCAAGGACCCCAGATGCTTGTGGAACAGCTGAGTGAAAGAATGCAATAACACCGCTTAGCAAAATCAGTGTCTCACTTTTCATGCAGCGCACTGGCCAGGAGGCAAGGATTCATTGTCATGTACCAAGAACAAATGTGCTATTATGATTCCCCTCCTTAAAGACAGAGAGGTTAAACAGCCTTCCACAGTCATGTGTCAAAGTGAGAACAGAGCTGGGACTTGGAGACAGACGCATCTGAGTCCAAAGCACTTGTGCCATGCTGTGTCTTGGGGTGGGCCTGGGGACTTCCTGGAAGAGGCAGTCGTCAGTTAAGCCCCAGGTGTCTGCTGAGTGATGCACAGGAAAGAAGAGTGGGAGCTACCGCCAGATGGATTCTGTTCTTATCATCTTTGTGTCCTTCGGCAACTTGTTTACCCTCTCTTGGCCTTGTTTATAGGATGAGCCAATATCAGTGATGATATTGATGGTCACATTTATTGACCAGAGCAACCAGGCTCTGTTCTCAGACCTTCACACAAAGGAACTCATTTAGGTTCATAACAGCCCTCCGGGAAAGGTGCTGTTATTCTCTCCATTTTATCAGAGGAGGAAACTGAGGCACACAGAAGTTACATAACCTGTCCAAAGTCACACAGTTTGGCTCTTCAGCCTTGAAGGTTGTAGATATCAAGTGATAGGACTCATACAAAAATCTGGCCATAATGCCACAGAGGCTCATGAGTAAGCCTCCATTACCTCTCTGTAAAATGAGGTGATAGCTAGAATTTATTGGGTGTTTATAACTGTCTTATTTAATAGTATTCTATGATGAAGGTTGTTATCCCCATTCTATAGATGGGAAAACTGAGGCTCAGGGAAATGGACTGAGTCATCCAAGGTCATGCATCTACTATAAGATAGAGTAGGATCTCCCGTACTGGGGCTGCCCCTGAAATGCCTTCTTCCTTCACAAAGATTGGCCCCGGAGGCTCCAGGCTACCCCAGGCATTCCTGGTTCCATTGAGTCCAGTTCACATCCCTCTAATGAGACTGCTCAGTGCTCCATGTCCCAACTATCCCATTTCCTCACAAATGGCCCGTGATGTCACGCGGGTTACTGACAACTTCTCTCTCAGGAACCCTGAAGAAATCCTGGGCAGATTGGATAAAAAGCCCTTGTCAGATATCCTAATTTTAGTGTTCCCCCTGGTGAGTCCATTCAGGAAGTATTTATTTAACACTTCACTTGTTTTGCCATTCTCCCGACTTCATTTTGCAAAAGCTCCTGTAATAACACCCCCGCTCCTTCACCAGCCCCCTGCTGTTCTTGTCCTTGGGAAAACTTGAGCACTGTGTTCAGCATCTCCAGCCAGAAATACGTCTGAGTTTCATCTTGCATCACTAATGCCCTCCTTTATCTTCATGCAGCGACTCCCAGCATGCTGTGTGTCCCGTCCTGGCTCCACTGGCTACGTCTCTTTCAGATGTTGTGGCCCACGCGCCGATGGTCACTGTTCATGCCATGAGGTTCCTGCAGGCCAGGGCACGGCAATGAGGTGCTTTCTTCCCAGGCTGGTTTTTAACCTCCCTCTCCAGCGTCTGTTCTCAAACATCTCCCCTTGCACGGCGGCACAAGCAGGTGGGCCCTTCTCTCCTGAGTGTCCCTTACCCTCGGATGTCAGACGCCGTCCCTGTAGCACAGGTGGGCCAGGCCGCCGTGGTGACCTACGCCTCACTCACTGATAGGAGGTTGAAATTCTCGTTGCGTTGGGGGACCACGGCTCTGCTATGGCTCACGCTTGTTTCTTGATTCAGTGAGTTGGTAACTCTATTAGGCACTGCTGATACAGACCCTATTAATTTTAATGGCTTTTGAGATGAATAGAAGAAAAAAAATTTCCCGCGATTGCACAGATGTATGTAATAGCCTGCGGTTTTATATATTTCTTTTTATTTGAGAAAAAAATATGGTTGAGGCACCAAAAGAGCAGTGGAAGTCTGGGTCTGCTGGGATAGTTTTGATTTTTGTTTCAGATTGAGATAAAATTAATATAACATAGAGTTAACTATTTTGAGGAGAACAGTTCAGTGGCGTTTAGTGCATTCTCCGTATTTTGCAGCCACCACCTCTGTCTTGTTCCAAACGCATTCGTCTTCCCGAAGTAAAACCCTATAGCCATGGAGCCGTTTTATTCCCTATTCCTCTCTCCGCCCTGGCCCCTCAAAACCACTAGTAATCTTTCTGTCTCCACAGATTTGTCTGTTCTGGATAGTTCATGTCAGTGGCGTCACACAACATGTGGCCTTTGTGTCTGGCTTATTTTACTGAGCATGATGTTTGCAAGGTTCGTCAACGTTGTAGCATCTATCAGAATTCGATCCCTTTTCATGGTTGAGTAATATTCCATTGCATGAATCGAGTACATTGAGTTTATCCATTCATTGGTTGATGGCCACATGGGTTGTTTCTACCTTTTGGCTTTGTTGGGTTTTAAACTTGGCAGACGTTGCCCCAGATGCATGGTTCCCCTCTGCACCTTGCTGTTTTTTTCCTTTGTGAATATCCTATGTCTGAACCCACTCGCCTCTCTTTGGAGAGAGCAGTTAGAGGGCGAGGAGCTGCTCTGGGGAATGAGAATCACAGGATCACACGACAGGGAACCTGGCACTGCTGCTTGCAGATGTCCTGACACCCATGGGGTGACCTTGATTCCTCAAAAGACAGCCTCCCCCTGCCCCCCACCCCCGGACCACTATAGCATTTATTCAGGGCTTCGACCAGCGGTTTGCAGCCTGGCTGCACACTGTCATCACCTGGGGAGATTTAAGAATTACCCAAACTCCTGCTTTACCACCAGAGTCTGATTTTATTTATGTGGGGTCAAGTCTTGGCATTTTTCATTTGTGTGTTGAGTGGGATGAATAGCGACCTCCAAAACATACGTGTAAGTCCTAACCCCCAGGGCAAATAGCCAGGATAGGGAGCTCTGAGAAGATGCTATGACATACCCCACTGGTTCCTTGTTTGCGATAGACCTAACCAAGCTGTTTTCCTGTAAGACATTGGACAGTCCATGAGTAGGAGAAAATATTTTCAAATGGTGTATCTGATAAGGGACTTGTAGGGTAAGTGGAGGCAGTCTGGCTTCCTCACCCAGGTGTCTGGGTAGCTAAGGGAAGCAGTGTTCTCATAGCTTTGAGACTGGGTCTGATAAACTGTTCCCATAACATGAAGTGGGCTCGCATGCACAGAATTTTGCTATGTTATATGATTTTCTGGCTGGAAGCTGGCCTTGTTTGCCTCTAGCACTTTAGGAAGTAGGGGCTTTTCACTACAGACACACAGTTTGCAGCGTGTGTGGCTCGCCCACCTGTGAATGAAGGCATGTCAGGCATCCCCACGGCTCCACGAATTTCCTTCCATCTCCCTGAAGCTAGAGTGGACCTGCCACGTCTTGACGGGTTACCACACGGGAGTTGTATCTAGAACATATAAAAACACTTATAAATCAGTTATAAAAAGACAACCCAATTTAAAAATGGGCGAAGGATGTGAATAGACGATGCTCCCAGGAAGATATACTAATGGCCCACAAGCCCATGAAAAGATGCCTGACGTCATTGGGCACCAGGGAAACGCAAATCGAAACCACGGTCAGATTCCGCTTCACACTCACTAGGATGGCTAGAATCAAAAACAGGGGTAATATCAAGTGCTGATGAAAACATAGAGACTGGAAACTTCATACACGGCTGGTGGGAGTGTAAAATGTTGTAGCCACTTCAGAAAGCAGTGTGGAGTTCCTTGCAGGACTAAACAGAGTTAGCATGTGACCCAGCATTTTCACTCCTAGATGAACACCCCAGAGAATTAAAAATATGTCTGCAGTAAAACATGTACCCAAATGTCTTCTGGGGTATTATTCATAACAGCCAAAAAAGTGGAAAGAACTCAAATGTCCATCAACAGATTAGTGAATAAACAAAATGTGGTCTATTCCTAAAATGGAGTGCTTTTCATCCAAAAAAAAAAAAAAAGGAATGTAGCATTCTGAGGACGGTACAGCTCGAATCCACCTTGGCAACACTATACCATCACAAAACACCACATGTCATCTGACTCCATGTACAGGGAAGTCCACAATGGGCCAACGGATAGACAGTAGATTAGCAGTCAGTGAGGGCTGAGGGGTGTGAAGGGGCAGGGGATGGTCATGAAAATGTGTAGTGTTCCTTTCTGAGGTGATGGAGTGTTCTAAAACTGAGTGTGGTGATCACTGGATGGATCTGTGAATATGACACTGAACTATACACATTAAATGAACGAATTGTCTGTTACGTGAATTTTATCTCAATAAAGCTGTTTTTAGAAAGAGTGACTGAGAACTGAGGCACAGAGCCCAATTGCCCTTCCAGCTTCTGCCATTTAACGAGCTGTGTGATTATACCTGAAAGGCCTTAGTAAATGCTCAGTTAACTGTGCCTTTTGCTCTTCTAACATGGCGTCCCAGGAGGGCCGGACACTTCTCTGGAGCTGCATCACAGTTAGGGTTGTCGGACGTTATCTGTTTCGTGCCTCCGTGACTGAGTGACATATTCAAGGACTACAGTCCTTGCTGCATCCCCACAGAACTGACGGGCAGCACTGCAGTGCCCCAGCGTCACGGGGGACTGGACGGGTGTTTAAGTGGGAACAACATGAACAAGTCTGCACTTGAAGACAACTCCTCTGTCTATAGAGTAGAGAATGAACTGTAGGGGAGAGGAAATGGAGCCAGAGAGGCCTTCACAGAAATCACTGCAGTGGAAGTGACCTGAGTTCAGGCACGAGCCTTGGGCATGCAAAGTGGGACAGGCATTTCACTGATGGAGACATTTCACAGGCGAGGCAGTAAGTCTTGGTGACTGATTGGATAGGCAGGTGGGAAGATAGGGCTGGCTTTTGCTGAAATGAAGAGAGGATGGTTCGGGGCCACCTGGATATCGTGGCTCCTAGGGCCACCTGGCCAATCTGCTAGATGTAAAATCACATACTACATGAGACCATCTAAGGCTGGGGTGGTGCATGTGGAGTGAGGTGAGGAGAAACTGTCTCCTGAAGGGAGGGGTTCCACCCATGGGGAGATGCTGCCTCCATTCTGTGACCTCTTCACAGGTGGGTGTGGGGGATGCGGGCCGAGGACGTAGGAGCGTGCTATGGAAATGCCTTGTTTATCCACAGGGTTTGCGAGGGCAAGCTGGGTGTGCTGCGATCACCTCGGGAGGTTCTGGAGTCTGTGGCACCTTCCCACCACGGACCAGGAAAACTGGAAGGCACTGCTGCCTAAGGAATGGCACGAGGGCTTTGGACGCATGGGCTTCAGGGTTGAGACCTGGGGCCACCTCGTCTAAATGATGCAATCTGGGCGAGTCACATAACTTCCCTGAGTCCAGTTTACTCACCCCCTGAGTGAGTATGATAGTTCTCTCTTTCTAGAAATGGGTAGGGTCATTACTTCCATTTTCCAGAGGCAGGAACTCAGGGACTAGGAATCAAGTATTCCATCCAAAGTCATGCAGCTCACAAGTGGAAGAAGTTCAGTTTGGACACCAGAGTCAGACTTTAGAGCTGTTCCGTTCACCATTACACCACCCTGTCTCTTGATAAAGGGTAGCTTCATAAACCTGGCTATCTCGGCCAGTTCTCCTGGGTGTCTAACCTTCAACAAAGTCCACACAGGACTGGGCTGAAGGGTTCTGTAAGATCACCTGGATCTCATCTTATTTTAAGTAATTGTACAAATGCAGACTGTGAAGTTCAGAAAGGTTAAGTAACTTTCCCAGAGTCACACAGCAAGTCAGCCCGACTCCTGTCTTCAATCCAACTCTGACTTGTTGCCTTTTCCTGCTCCCCTGCCCTGGCCTGCAAAGGGTCATTTTGCTGAGTCCTGTTAACCCTGTCCTTCCCAAGTTCATACTCAGAGCCATTGGGCCACCGGGCCAGTGTCCTCCCTGGTGCTTCCCTGACTGATGTGAAATGCAGTTTTCTGTAGCTGCATATTGACGCCCGAGACAACAGCCTAGCATTTCGGAGGAGTCTGCATGTTACAAAAAAGGGCAGCAGGTGTTATTTGGGCTAAATTGACCTTGAAATTGATTTCTTTATTTTATGACTTACTGAGAGGAGATTAATACTTTTTTTTTCCTGCAGTCTGAAACAATTTACATGGTAATAGAAGGCATAGTCAGTCAAATAAATTGCTGGAAGTGGTCGTGTTCCAAGGGAAAAAAATACGGAGCTTACTCACATTGATTTCTTTGCCCTGGGGAGAAGCAGAGATTTTAACATCTGGGAATAGAGAGCTAAATTTTATCTCTCATTTTAAAAGCAGAGGAACAGAGAGCTTAATCTGACATTTACACAGAATTTTCTAAGTTGGAGGAAAGAGGCAGCCTGAGTTCCATGCTGAAGGTTAACTAGCGTTTCCTCAGAAGGGCTCTGGGTGGTTTGATCTGGGGATGGCAGGTAGGGCTCAGATGACATTTTCAGAGGCTGGGCCTTGGGAAGTTGGCTGGCACTGGTTGGGGGAAGTGGCGGGGGCAGTGAGAAGCTGGTGATATAAACTGGTACCCAGGTGCAGGTGGGGTTGCTGAGGAATCAAGTGAATGGAGGAGACTCTGCTTCCAGACTTCTGGGCTTTGCCCTGTGGCTGCCCTGCTGTGCCCAGCGACAGGACTTGATTTCTGCTGGTGTGTCAGTGTGCGTGGATGGGTAGACTTTCTGAGTGTGTTGGGTTGGATCCTGCCACTGCGTCTGGGCTCAGCGGGAAACCGCTGCACTCGCCTGGTACTGCCTGCAAGGGGAACAAAGAAGGCAGGGGTGGCTTGTGTGTCAGATATTTGAATTTCTGGGTAAAAGCCATTAATGCCAATATTTCTGCATTCGGACCACAAAGACAGGGCTTTTGTCCTTCAAAGAAATATCAAATCATTTGCCATGTCGTGTGAACTAAATTTTTCCAGAAAATGTTGAGAAATGAATTCCATACCCAAAGGACTCTGCTAGTATTGCCATATGTTCTTCCCTGACATTATTTTCTTTTCAAAATAAAATAAAAATTTTAAGGTAAAATAAATATTTTTAATTGAAAATGCATGCCCAGAGTACACAATTAAGGGTCAGAAAAGTAAAATGAGGTTTTTTTTTTTAAAAAATTATTTATTTTTAGAGAGAGGGGAAGGGAGGGACAAAGAGAGGGAGAGAAACATCAATGAGCAAGACGAACATCCATCGGTTGCCTCTCGCAGTTCCCCAACGGGGGAGCTGGCCTGCAACCCAGGCATGCGCCCTGACCGGAAATCAGACTGGTGATCTTTCACTTTGTGGGATGATGCCCAACCCACTGAGCCACACCGGCCAGGGCTAAAATGAGTTTTTTTACTACCCCATCCTGCTCAGCCAGTTCTTCTCTCCAAAATCAGCCTTTTCAAAAAGCATTAAAAAAAATCTCTCTTCTGGAGATTTCAGTGCATACGCTACATATGCACATATTCTGAAAACAAAGAGCAGGCTGTGTGGCACGAGACACACCACTCAGCATTTAACCGTTTGTCTCTGTCATTCCGTGCTGAGCTGCCTTATTATTCTGAGGGTGTCTGGATGCGCCCTAACTTATTCACGGATCTCTGAGTAATGGAAATATATGTTGCTCTCAATATTTTTAATAAAAAATGCTCCAGTGACTATCACCGGCCTTGGTCTTTTTCCATATGTGCCGGCATTCTATAGTAGAAATTCCAGGAAATGAAATTGCGAGTTCAAATATCATCAACTTGTCCGATGTTGGCCAATGCATAATTCCACTGTGAGTAAGAATACGTTTCTCCACATTCTTGCCACCTCAATACGCTGCCTAACTTTCGTCTTTGCCAGTCTCAGCAAAATAATACATCATCTTAGTTTGCATTTCTCTGACGGTGGGTGAAGTAGAGGATCCCTTAACAGACATTTGCATTGCCGTTTCTTTTGTGAATTGCCTGTATGTTTCCTTGGCTCATTTTTTTCCTTTGATTCCCGTTGATGTTTTTCTTATTGACTTTGGGGAGCTAATTAATTTGTAGGAAATTACCCTTTGTTCAATGAATTACAATTTTTTCATCTTGTTTTTTTTTTTTGTCTTATATTTTGTTTAAAGTTTTATTTTTCATGCAGAAAACATTATTGTTCAAAATTTTGAATCATTTGATTTATGGGTTTTGGGTCATAATTAGAAAGGTCTTCATCACCACCACTCAGAGATGTCAGGAATCTCCATGATTTTCATTAAATGTCATGTTCTCTAATTGGCCCACATGTCAAGGAGTTGTTTTGATTATCTGCTGTGGAAAATGCACTCCCATTGGTATGTTGGAAATGTGTATCCCCTGGGATTGCCTGGGGCCATGATCTGCTCTTGTGGGCTCCCCACCCTGCCTTCTTTCTCTTGGCACCTCGGTGTCTTAAGGAGCATCACACTCGTGTGGTCAGGACACTGTAGGGTGTGGTGGGCCCAGGTAGACTGACAAACATTTACAGGGCTGACCCCAGCTATCTTGTACAACCAGGGTCCTTGCAGGTTTTCCTGGCTCCTTTCCTAGAAATCCACCTTCTTAATCCCCTCACCTTTGATCAGGAGGGTTTAATTAGCCTTGGTCTTGGCCTTTCGTTAACCCAAAAGATAAACCCTTTAAAGGTCATTTTTGTGCAAGTAATGTTACATTCTAGTGCCACCTGCCATGGCACTCTGGGACCTCATACTAGTTCATGACAAATCCCCAAAAGGGTGACAGGTGTTGGCTTCTCTTTGAGAGACATCATCTCTTACCTTGTCAATTCCCTCATCAAATCTGGCTTAGACCCTATGTGCTTCTTGCTGTTTTTAAGGTAAGGAGGGAAATGGTGCAGGGGGTTGGGCACAGAGTCGGTGCTCTGTTCAGGATAATACAGGGACTGTGCTAACAGGTTGGGGGCTGCTGGTCTAGGTGGGGCACACCCAATTCCAGGGCATGAAAACATCTAAAAGTGTCAAGAAGGGCAGAGAAAGTCTTCCGAGGAATGCAGACTGAGCTGCGCCATCTCCAGTCTCCTAGGAAGGAAGGCTCCCTGTGTTCCTCCTAATTAACATGACATTGAAGTATGGCACAATGAGGGCCAGTCAGCTAAGTAGGAGAGCTGGCCTCTGGGACCGTAGGCTCAGGGATATGGAGAGCAGGAGCCCCCAGCTAGTGGGAGGAAAACATTCGGAGCTTAGGTGTTGCTGGCTCTTTTGAAGTAGGGGCAGCAACCCAGAGCTGGATGGTGACTGACTAACATGGCCCCATGGGCTGTGCTTCATGGAGAAGCAGACAAAGCATTGGAGGGGGAATATGATGACAATGATTAACATCCATCCATTAACATCTTGGTCCAAGCCCTGGCTAGCCTGTGGCTCTGCTGAGTTATTTTGGCTGACTTCTCAGCCTCTCTGTTTCTCTTTCTATAAAATGGGGCTGAGATGGAGACTTCTTTCTTATATCCTTGTGAGGGTTAAAGAAGGAAATGTGCAAGAGTACTAAGTATACAGCATTACAGGTGCTCCAGTAACATGAGCTGTTGCCGGGGTCAAACCGCAGAAAGTCAGCCCTAAGCCTTGTCACAGGGCACTGGGTGTGGCTCTCTGAGCCCCATCTGTGCCCCCAGGCTGGGGTGCAGCGTTCCCAGACAGAGAAAAATCTAGACCAGTGCTGCCTAATAGAGACGTCACAAGGGCCAAAGAGGCAATTTAAAATTTTCTAGTAGCCACATTAAAAAGTAAAAAGAAATGGGTAAAATTAATTGTAACAATATATTTTGTTTTAAATATTCATAACATATTTATATATTTAAATAGAATAACACACTTCATTTTTATATATTATTCAATATCATCAGTTTAACATGTAATTGATATAAAAATATTAATGAGATATTAATATTAATGAGGTATTTTACATTTCTTTTTTTCCTCCCATACTGTCTTCAAAATCCAGTGTGTAATTTATACTTACAGCACATTTGAGTTTGGACAAGCCGTACGTGGCCAGTGGCGGCTGTGTTGAGCGCTGGGCGGTGTAGGTCTAAGGTGTATGTGTGTGTGGGAGAGGGGGTGGGGGAGAGAGACAGAGAGAGAGAGAGGGAAAATATGAATGAATGAATTATGGCTAAAGGTAGCAAGAGACTCAGGGTTACTCCAAATGGAAACGGCTATTTTCTAAACTTGGGTTCACCTACCTATTTTTTTTTTTTTTGTTGTTTTGGCCAGGACTGCAAATTTGAAAATTCAGCCCTCGTCTCCAGTGCCAGGAACAGTCCACAAGACTCAGTAAGTAGAAGCGTTTTGCTGACCAGATTAGATTTTGAAACTGCTTTTGCATCCTTTTCAGCCTCTTTGGTCTCCATCATCAATCACCAGGAGTGGTTTTTACCTGAAACCAATCTTGCTGGAGAAGTAACTGGGTTTGAGGGGAATCAAGATTCCCAAGTGCTCACAGAATTTCTATTAGGAAACACCTGAGGCCAGTCTCAGCCCATGTGGTACATGATAGGAAAGCTGAGCACCTCCCTTTGAAAAAGCCCAGGTCATTTGGGAAAGGATCTGGGGGAGCAGTGACTGGTGGTGGGACCACCTCCTAGTCTCTTTATTTCTTGATGTGAGAATGGACCCCCCAGGTGCTGGGAAATGGGAAGGAAGTTTAACATCACTTGACTGTCCCCATGGTAAAGACAGGGATGCTTACTGAGTGCTTCGGGGCCATACCTCATGGTGTTGGACTTGAGGTCATTCGGGCATATGACTGTGGATGGTGCTAGATGTGGACACCTGTGCCTTCCCCATCAGTCATCCAGGCAGAGCTGACAGTAGCAGAGACGCTGCCTGCACTGCTGTGTGGTCCGTTCCCAAAGCATGGTGTTTGCGTGTTGCTGGTGGCGGTATGATGATTCGAAGGGGCACATAGACTTTTGTTGTTGTTGTTTTGTAGTAATCATTATGTATTTGGTTTTATGATCGCCTTTGTAGCAAGTGATCCTGGCTTTCTATTTACAATAGTGATATGAAATTTCTTTTGAAAATATTTTAGTAAAAAAGGTGAGTGGATTTAAAGGAAAAAAAGAGTATGGAAATAGGAGTTTGGAAATAATAATAATGTAGATACGACATTGTGATAGTAACAAGTGAATGGCTGAGAGTAAATTCTTTTATCAAAAGAAGAGAGCAGGGCCTGTGTGCGCGCACTCCATATTTGGCACGCCCCCCCTACTCTGTGCTCTTTCTGTGCGGATGCACGGTGCCAACTGGACTCTCCAAGAACCCACCGCTTGGCCTCTGTCTGCTCCGCCAAACTGACTTTTAGGGCTGGGTTTTGTAATACATTAATTGCTGGATGACTTGAAAGCAGTGTTGATGTGTGATGCCAAGAGAAGGAGGAAGAAGAGAAAAATGATGAGCAAGGACGATCATACAGCCGCCTTCTTGGTCCCACTTTGAGGATGAGTACGTGTTTCATCTCTGTTCTCATTGAGTCCCCTCAATGGCTGCATTAGGTAAGTGCTGCTTCCATCTTCCTGTTGTGGGTGGGGGACCAGAACTCCACTGAAGTAACGTAATGCGTCCAAAGTCACACAGGCTGGACTCACCCTCTCACCCACTCTGTCATTGGAGAACAATCTTGCTGCCTCACACCAATTCTGTGAAATAGTGTCTCCACTTGGTATGTATGGAAATGATTAATGGATCAAGAAAGTGTATTAGTTATTACCTCCTGCCACGTAATTTACCCTGGACCTTAGTGGTTTAAAAGGACAAACATAATCTCATAGTTTCTGTGGGTCAGAAATCTGGGAGTGGCTTAGATGGATGGTTCTGGCTCAAGGTCTCTTATGAGCAGGGTCTGCTGCCATCTGAGGCCTGACTGGGGCTATAGGATCCACTTTCAGGATGGCTCCCTTATAATGTTATTGTCAGGTAGCCTCAGTTCTTCCCACGAGGGTGTCTCCATAAAGCTGCCTGAGTGTCCTTATGACATGGCTGGTTGCTTTCCCTAGGGTATGAACTCTGAGAGAGAGAGAGAGAGAGAGAGAGAGAGAGAGAGAGAGAGAGAGGGAGAGAGAGAGAGAGAGAGAGAGAGAGAAGAGGAAACCATGTTTTCATGACCTATCCTTAGAAGTCACATGCCGTCACCTCTGCTGCATTCTATCCCTCATGCCAACCAACCCTGGTGAAATCATAGTAGGGTCATTGGGGCAGCTTTGGAGGCTGGCTACCATACTTTTCATAATCTTAAAATAACTATGCCTTGTAGTTTCATACAAGATTCTGATAACCTCAAACCAAGTCTATGAAAAGAAAACAAAGATACTAAACCCATTTTGCAGATGGAAAAATGAAGCCTGGAGCAGGAAAGGGACTCACCGGACAGTGTTGAAGTTGGAGAAGCAGTGAACCAGCTTTTAAAGGGGAAATGGTTGGAAAGTGGGGAGAAAACTTCCCCACCTTAAACACTATTGCCCACAATAGGACTCACGGTGGCTGAGACCTCTTCATTTTCCAGGAGCTTAGAAGAGCACCCCCTGGATTTTCAGCTTTCTTGCAATAGGTCAGGTCAGGTATTCCTGGCTCCCAGCACCACCTCATTAAGACTGATGGGTTCTCTCTTACTGGAAGCGAAGATTCTATTCTGCTTGTTTCCCCACTGGAGCCTGAAGAATGTTAAGTGTCATGCTGTGAAGATGTGAGGACCCTAACCCTCTTCTTTTTTCCCACCCCTAACCCTCACAGTGCTGCTGCTGTGGGTCCTCCTGGCTGGAATCCAGCTCCTACCCTAATGTGTCATAGATAGAAACACTAATTTTTGTGGCCTCTGTTGGTGGTAGCATATTGTGACCAACCATCCTGGATGGCCGTTTCTCTCCTGTGCTTGAAGCGTAAAAGAAGTTCACTTTTCAATCCAGTAATCATGATTCTAAGCACTTATACCTTAGGGAATGATTGTGCACATGGGAAATGCTGTGTCTGTGTGTTTTTTGAAGGATGATTATATTAGCAAAAATAATAATCAGATACACTATCTATATCCATCAATAAGGAATTGCTTAAATAAATTCTGTGCATCCACGAAGTTCAATTCCAACCTGCTGCTAGAATTTTGTGGTGAGGACTTCCATTTATTGACTTGGAAAGATGCTCATGACATATTATTGAGTGAGAAATACAGCGTATATCATATGATTCCAATTATGTGCAATTACATTCATGTATCTCCCTTCCTCCGAATACAGGGAGAGATGTCAGAAAGGCAGATGGGAAATTGAGCTAAATTGGTGTGTTTTGCATTTTTTCTTTGGGCTCTTCTGATTTTATTGTATTTTTAAATACAAGTGGTTACCTTGATAGTAATAATAATAATATTTGTAATGATGATTTATAAAATGAATCCATGAGTTCTGAGCTGTTGAGGGAGGTTTCTAGGACACCTGAGGGAATTATATTAAAGTTTCATTCTCAGTTGTTATAGCAATGCTACAATCCTTTTGGAGGAGTGAAAATGAGGCTTACAAGACTAAACTAGGGCCTGGAGACAGACTTTGGTCCTTGGCTACCCCAGGAGGCAAGGTCCCTCAGGCCTTGGCACCTCACCACCCGTCTACACACTGCCAACTCTGCAATTTCTGTTTCCCCTTTAGTAACCCCTCCCAGAAAGGTCCTTTCCTCATATACCAGGTGTGGTTCACTTGCATCCAAAATACGAACGTAATATTAATCATGAGAGCTAGCATTATATTAGGCACCTAGGAAGTGTCTGGCATTGTGCACAGTATTTCAAATGCATGCTCTTATTATGCCCTGGAGCAGCCCAATGAGGGATGAACTGTCCACCCCCCATTTTCACAGGTGAAGAAACAGGCACAGAGGAGAGTGGCTTGTTCAGAGTCTTACAGCTGATAGGTGGAGGATCTGGGACACAACCTGGATTAGATTGTTTCCTGAGCTGAGTTGAGCTGAGAGTAAGGCCACCTGGTTCTGTTCAGTGGTGCAAGCACCATTTCTGGGAACATCTCAGATGTGGGGTTGATTCTGGAGCCAACAGATAAGGAGAAAATCACGTCTGGTCAGTTACCTGTTAAAAATCCCACTGGAAGATGCCAGGTTGGACACCAACCTCTCTGTCCCTCGATGGACCCAAGACAGCCATGCTTTCCTTGAATATTAGAACAGACTGGAGCTTTTCCTAGGTACCAGAAAAGGTGGCTTTGTTGAAGTGAAACCCTGGATGCTTGACATACCTGTCTTTAAGTGTTGAGGTTGTCTGTGGTTAGACAGTCAGGCGGTGAGAGGCATTTGGGAAATGAGGCCGAAACTTGCAGATCCACGCTCCATTCTGGGGTTCGCTCTGGGGTGAGTGTGTCCTAAACTGAATGGAGGTGACGCTGCCCCGGCAAGAAGAACATTACTACCCTTATTTTTTCTCTTCCTCGATTATGCTGGAGACACACAGTGCAGGGAAGTGGCAGAGCCCAGATTTCCATTTTGCTCTGCCTCATTTCAGAGCCATATTTCATAACCTCTACACTTTACTGTAAGAGAAATAGACTGTATTCATTTTCTTTCGCTGAATAAAAATCGCCTGAAACTTAGCTTAAAACAACACCCATTTATCACCCACATGCAAGGCACCGGGTCCTCTGCTCAGTGTCTCATGAGGCTGCCATCAAGGCATCAGCAGGGCTGGGGTCTCATCTGGAGCTTGAGTTCCCCTTCTGAGCTCAATGGTTGTTGGAAGAATACAGTTCCCTGCAGCTGTAGGATAGAGGCCCTATGCTTCTCCAGGCCACCCACAGTTCCTTGCCACATGGCCCCCTCACAGGCCTTCCCATCATGACAGCTTCCTTCCTCAGGCCAGCAGGAGGGTCTCTCTAGGGCATGCTCGCAAGATGGTGTCTTATGCATGTATGTTCTAATGTGGTCATGGGAGTGGTTAGAGCAGGTCACAGGTCTTACCCACACCCTAGAGGACATGGTGATGCCTGGCATCAACATGGGTCTCTGCACCCCGTATACTGTGCTATGGAAGTCCTGAGGTGAGTCTTCCTCCTTGTCATGGAACCAAGTGCACTGCTCCAGCATTTTTCCATCCAGCACCTTCCCATCATCCCTCAGAGAAGGGCTCACAGCTCCCCCAGGCACCAGCCCCCCATCAGTGCTGGGCTGTCCAGCTGTCCAAACCTCCCACCATCTGGGTATCTTAGCTTTCTTCTCCTGTCAATTCTGTAGGATGCTCCCTGCTGCAGCCTCAGCAGCAAATGAATATTTAATGGAATGCTGCCACCTTTTGGAATTTAGTAAAAGCAGTCCATATTGTTTCGAGGGATGGATACAAAGCCTGAGGAAGAAAATGCGACCCTGTTCCAGACTATACGCCCCTGTGCGTATAGCCACTCACCACTCACCCAGCCTCCATTTCTGCTGGGAACTGACTAAGGTCTGATGCCAGATTCTAAAAGAAAAATAAAAGGAACCATTTTCTTCTTGAGACAGGTTTGTTGGTCTTTTATGCCCCGGTTCATAATTGCTGTGAGTGCTGACGGGCCTGCGCCCTGATTTACACTCCAAGAGGTAGCAGAATGTGTGAGCAGGAGCTTTGGTGTCGTGGGGGGACTCTGTCCCCATTCTGGCACCAGCTCTCCGAGGACTGCAGCTTCCTCATCTGGAAAATGAAGGTCAGCCAGGCTCTTCCAGCTCTCAGCCCTTTTGACCTGTGATTTGATGCCTGTGACCAGGAATGGGAAATAGGCGACACAGCATTTAGAGCTGCCAGTCAAATAGGAGTGGTGCTAAGGCCGTTTCTGCTCTCAGCGGGAAAGAGTGGCATGCTCGATTAGTAATGTCTACCTGGGCACAGGAGGGGACAGTGCAGACAGGTGCCATCCCAGCGCCAGGTGTCTCATGGAGACTCACAGCAGCTGACATGGAACTGCCTAGTGGCCCCTCCTCTTCGATTACTTTTCTTCCTGTATATTCAAAGGCATTGCCATCCTCCTTGTCCCCCGGCTTCCTTTGCGATTCCCTCTCCCCCTCCCAGACTGAAATCAGCAAAGCACATCCATTCTCCCCTTGGCATATCCCTGGTGGGGCCCTGATCTATGCTCTCATTATATCGACTCCAGATTATCTAACCTGCTCTAACCGGTCATCCACTCCAGCTTTCCCCTCTTCAGCTGACCCCCTTGTTTGCTTGGTCAGAGAGCTCTCTCCTTTGCGCTTGCTTCACTAGCCGCGAGAGCAGAGTGTGAACTCCTCTGACTCCCTGTTGGCATTTGGCTCCATCTTGCCACTTGCCCCACCCTGGTCCTCCTGTCTCCATGCGCCATATTCCCTGGCTGTGGACCCTTGCTCAGGTTATCCCCTCTGCCTGAGTTCTCCCCTCAGATCTAACTGTCCAGATTTCTAATCATCCGTCAAGACCCACTGGAAAAGCCTTGTTCAAATATTCTTCTTAAATCCCTCTGGTTGCATTGAGTCTCCACATTCACTAGACGCCTTTAGCTCTCCCTTCCTCCCTTCCTCACGTCCCCTCCTCATCTATCCCTCCCTCCAACTCCTCTCCCCTTAAACAAACTTTATTATATTCCTTACTAAGGGTTGGAACATACAAAGATGAAAAAGACCCAGATCCTGCCCTCAAAAGGCTTAGAGTCTATGAGGAAAGACACAAAAAAAGTGAGTAAAAAGAAACCCATAACCAAGGCACAATCTAAGTGCTTCTTAGTGGAAGCAGGAGATAAAATTT
Organism: Macrotus californicus; assembly: GCA_007922815.1. Lineage (NCBI taxonomy): Eukaryota > Metazoa > Chordata > Mammalia > Chiroptera > Phyllostomidae > Macrotus > Macrotus californicus. Next base: position 34,257 of record VMDR010003507.1, read on the forward strand.
GGTGGTGGCACAAATAGGTGGTGAGATGAGGCTTCCTGGAGGTGACACTTAGAGTCTTGAAGGACAAGGGGGGAATTTTCACACTGATTGTGAGGGGTGGAGGTCCCGGAAGAAGGAGAAGCATGGGCATGGCTTCGATTCTGGAGGGCGAGATGTTGGAGACGGGCAGGAGGAGCAGGTACGACCTGGCGCTCCATGGTGGGCAAGGAGTCGAGTTTCTGCAGTGATTGGTGGGGACCACTGAAGGGTTTTAAGCTAGTGATTATCTTGATCCAATTTGCATTTTAGAATGATCTCCCTAGGGCCTGGCTTAGGAGACTGAGCGACTGGAGGAAGGCTTGGTTCCTCCCAGGCATTTCTCACTCTCACGCCCCACCGGAGCAGGCCTCCGGAGCAGACGGGTCACCAGTCGACACCCAGGTTTCTCTGCACGCTCTGCTTCTCCTTGCTCATGTGCCTTTCTCTAGCGTCTGCTCAGCAGAAAACCAAGTGTGCGGACGAGATAACAGCATTAAGAGCAGAAGGACAAAGCTGATACTCGGGGCAGTGAGACGTGGAGGCTTAAATTCTTTCCCTTCAAAGTGTTGCACATGGTTTTGGCCACGTGATCCTGATTAAAGCAAGCCAGGCTTGCCAGGATGAAATGCTAAGTGGCGCTTGAGACCTCGGGCACAGCAAGTGCAGAGGTGTGCTGCCCTGATGAGCTTCCCCGCCATTTCTCCCCACTGCTTTCTGCCAGATAAAGGGGGAAATCTTTTCAGCCATTTCCCCAAATCCCTGAGGATGGCCGTGCCCCCTGGAGACACGGGGACGCTGACAGGTTTCCAATGTTAGCATTGAACTTCAGGTTGGGAAGGTCTTGTCTTCTCTCCACCTCCTGAGGGAGTGCTTAAAATACAGTGGATGCTCAATAAATGCTTGTTGCTGAAATGAATGAAGCAGTGAAAGAATCAGTCTTATTGATGTGGGGCACCCCAAAAGGCTCCCTCGTGCCTCTCCCCTGTCAATACTACCTCTTTCCAACCACCCTCCTGATTCTTATCACCAGAGATTGATCTTGCTCATTCATGAACCTCGTGTAAATGGGCCTCTTACAGTACACATGCATTTGTGCTTTTCCCTCAACAGCACCCCCAAGAGATTCAGCCAGGTTATTGCATGTGTGATTAGTTATTCTATTTTAAATTGTTCAGTGGAATTTCATTGTGTCATTGTAGCATAATGAATTTATCCATTCTCCCATTAATTTATCCAAATGTTGATGAACATTTGCGGTGTTTTAAGTTGGGGCTTTGTACACTCACGTACCTGTTTGATGGACAGATGCACCCATTTCTCTTGGGAATACACTGAGTGTTGTGTTTGGTCACAGAATACACACGTGTTTAGATGCTACTCCAAAGTTTTCCAAAAGGGTCATACAAAATTCACCCTCCCAGCAGTGAAAATTAATGCCACTTGAATGCACATACTATGGATTGCCACAACACTCTAGAGGGGCAGCTGTGATTATCCCCAATTCACAGAGGGGCACCCTGGGTCTCCACTGACTTAGTGCAGGCCACCAGCTAGTCAGTGATGGTGGGGCCCTGAAGTAAGGACTGTGCTTCCAGAATGGCAGCAGGCCTTAGGCTGCCACCGTACACGGCAGTTTCAGAGCAGCCGGCTCTGCTGTGGAGATGCCGGTGTCCGGGAGTGACCACAAGGTGGACAGCAGTGTGGTGGAGTGGTCACATGCACAGCCCTGGCAATGTCTGCCGGCATGGACTCCCAGCTCTGCTGCTTATGCACTGTGGGAGCCTGGGAAGGAGCCGGGCTGCTCTGGGGCACACTTTTCATGTCTGTAAAGTGGAGTGAACAGATCAGGTTGTGTGAGGTTTAAATGAATTAATATAGGTAAAGGCTTAAGGGTGGGCACTAGGAAGTGTAATCCTTATTACCATTATTTCAGCTGGGTCCAGTTGGAGCGCTGGGCTGATCTCTGCTCTTAGGGACAGGGCTGCAATCTCAGCCAGCTCTGACTGTTGTCAGGAAGGCTGCATCATCCTCAGCCCTTTGCCTACCCTCTGAAGGTAGCTGACTTTCCTGATGAAATCTGGAATCTAATTTTGAGCCCTGATCATTGGCTTCACAAAGCCTGCTGGGGTACAGTCCAGTCTGTCCCTTCCAAAATGAGTCTCTGCTCTTTAGTGCCCCTAATAAGAAATGCAGTCTGTTTGCTCAAGGTTTTACCCTTTATAGAAATGGTCAGATTCCTTTCTCTCCCCCTCATCTCCATTCCACAAATCCATGCCAAATATTGATGTTTGATAACTACAAATATCACACATAGCTTTTAATCAAGAGAGATGGAGGGAAGATAGGGGAGTAAATACATCTCTGTAAGGTAGTTCAATATTCTCAGTAATGATTTTGCTAAGAAATGAAATGACTGGAGGGAGGGGAGAGGGCTCTGTGATGAGCACTGAAATGGGCTGGCCCCCCCTGGAACATGCTGGACCATGCCTAGACCCTTGCTCCCAGCCTGAGGCTTGGATTTATGTTAGATGTTCGTTACCTGGATCGGTAGATGTATCTCATTTTACAGAGAGGAGAGATGTATTTTAACTGTGAATTTCCAATATGCCACCAATCTATACTATTACCAGCAAAACACACTGAGGCAGCTTCTGTCCTCCATCACCTGTTTGAGACGGGACAGGGATGTGGATGCCTGCTACCCCCACACCAGAGAGAAGTCACCTAGGTGGAGGCCAAGTGGGAGTCATCCTCCAGGCTACTGTCTACCAATGCTGTATTTTCCTCATGTGTGGACAATGGGCCGTATGATCCTGGAATACGGGCAGGCGTCAAACACTTAAAGATGTTTGGCCAAATGGACCCAGGACTACTCTAGGCCAGAGCTCGGACAAACCAAGTGAGACCTCATGACTGGAATCCAAACCCTTGTCCCCAAGGCGACCCCCGACAGCTCACTGCACCCCAGCACTGCCCCAGTTCCTGCGCAGTGTGGGAGCACAGCACATTCTAATGGAGTGAGTGACTGGGTGAATGAAAGAAATGATGCCGGTCTCCCCACCAGCATCATTGCTGCTGTCTTTTTGGTACTAACTTTGACTTTTCTTAACCTTCAGTAGCCTTTTTCTGTGTATTTTGATGTCCTCAACTTCTTCTAACTGATAAAAATAATCATTCTCAGAAACCAATGTCAACAAAAACCAGAGATTCACTCACTCATTCATCCATCCATCTATCCACCCTCCCACCCACCTACCCATTCATTTACTCACCCTTCCATCCACCACCCAATATTGGGCACCCGCCATGGACCAGGCACCATGTGGCTGCGAAAACTGTAGTGGTGAGCCAAGACTCACCTGAGCCTGCCTCCCTGGAGCCTACAGTACAGTGGAAGAGATAGATTAAGCAGATAATTGCCATAAAGAACATCTGTAGAGATAAGTGCTCAATAATGAGGAACATGCTCTGGGGTGGCTTATTGCGATGAAACCTGGCCCAGACTGTGGGTGTGTCTGGGCTTCTCCCAGTAGGGGACTCATGAGCTGAGCTCTGAAGAAGAGGTTCAGGATCAGTGCAAGGGCAGGGAAGAGAGCATTTCAGACAGAGAGGGCAATATGTGCAAAGGCCTTGAGGCCAGAGGGCTGTGGTTACTTCCAGGCACTGTCAGAGGTCAGCTAGAGTAACTGTGTCCTAGATGAGGACAAAGGAATAATGGACAGGACAGGGCCAGCCCACACAGGGATCCCAGGTCGTAGGAGGACAAATGGTCTTTGTCCTAAAGCAATGGAAGATCTTGCAAGTTTTTGCAGGAAGTGATCCCGTTTGTATTTTGTGAAGATCCCTCTGACTCCTTCGAGGGGCCTCAGCTGGAATGGAGGTGGGATCGTAGAGCCCACTGATGGAAAACACCTGGTGGCATGGCAGTTGTTGGCCTCCTTCCGGCTTCAGCAGGACCTTTACCTGCCACTCAGGCAGACTTCCCTCAAAAAGTCTCGGAACACACTTATGCCCACAGTCTCGTTGCATTTGCACAGTTGAAGATGGATTTCCTAACATAAACCTTCCGGTTCTTGGCAGAGGGAGTGTAAGAAGACATTTCTGTATGTGGGCTGCAGCTCTACGCCACCCCGCCCCAGGCACACAGGAGTCTTCTGCTTGCCTTCCTACTGCTCAGCATGCTGATGGAGCCAGGTGGGAGTCCAGAGTATGACTCCCAGAGGCTGAGGTTAAGTAGTCTAAAAATAGGGTGGAGGGATGAAGGAGGCCTGACCCAAGGGGAATTTTCACTCCTAGACGTCTGCGAGCTCACAGCAACACCAGAATGTCAGGTCCAGCTCCTGGGACAGGGTCAGACTATTGTTGTGGGGGACAAAGCCATCTGGTAGCAGGGCCGTGCTGGGGCCATGTTTGCGGGGCCAGTTCTATTACTGAGCCGAGTACCTGATGCTCAGGAGCTTCCTTGTGTGTCTCTAGGTTTGAATTACTGCCGTATCCTTATTCTACTCCCAAACCAAAGTGAATGGGGTAATTTCTGAAGCCAACATGAGATGAATGGATTCACAGATGGGCAGCAGAAAACTCCCTCTCACTGTTCTACGTTGCCTCCCATTCTCCTTCTCCAGGGTCCTAGCTCCCCACCCCTTAACCTCTCAAAGAGGCTACAGGAGGGAGTGACCGATCCTGTAGGAGCCCTGAGAAGAAGGTCTAGCCTTTTTCTTTCTAAGACTGACTACCTCTTTTGGAAAACTCTTGTGTGTCCTCACACTTACCAGGTCTCTTTTCTGTTTAATCTAATACTACCTCTTGGTTGGGAAGTGGGGCTTCCCGAAGAGGGAACTCTGTTCTGTTACCTGCAACCTGGGATGTGCATTTTTCTCTCAACAGCTAGGACTGCAGACATTTTAAACCAGAAGAACAAAGCATATTTTGGTATAGGTGAAGAACAAACTAACTAAAATCTCCCTCCAGGTCACCCCCATTCTTGGCTGCCAAGGAATGGAGCAGGAGGGCTCTGGACAGGTAGGGGGAATTTTCAATGCAACTTCCATCTTTCTGGTTTTCCTTCCCGAATCCTTGGGGATTTCATAAACATTATGTTGCTCAATTTCAGTTCAATGGCATGGAGTTGTTCCAATGTGTTCTAATTACTCAGACATAAATGATTTCTGGTGCACTTTAAATGATTTCAGATGCACTTTTGTCTATCAGGCTGCTGATTTATAACTCCCTGGGACTTTGATGTTGTGCTTCATTGATTTCTTTAAAGGCTCTTCAGAGGTATATTTATTATAGACGATACATTTCCCTCTTCATTTGCTCCATAATTCTGAAACACTCATTTTCTAGTTGGCAACACCCCACCCCTACCCCCTGCACTTATGCTGTACCAGTAACAAGAAGACACATTTATTGAGTGCTTACTGAATGCAAATCCAGGTATAGACGCTATGGGTGAGTGATACCTACTCGCGAGACACACAGATTTCTTCTAATGGCATCCTAATCATTTAGACAAAAGGACAACACAGGCATAGAGACATGTGTGACATAACAAGGGAGAAAAAACAGAGAGGCCATGGGGTGGGGGGCTTGGTCCCTCGGCTGCAAAGGATACTCGGAAAAGAAGAGGGAGAAGAGAGGCGGGGTCAGAGTTTTGTGTTCAGATCTCTGCTGTGTGGCTCATTTGACAAGGCAGCTGGCGGTGGTGCTGGTGAGCTGGGAGTCCCAGCTTAGTCCCGTTCTCACGGGTCTTGAGCTTGCTGCTTGATGTTCTTGAGCTTTAGTGTTTTTCCTCTGTAAAGTTGAGCATGCTCTGTCTTGTTGGTGAGCCACTGTGGACTGAGCACTTAGTATGGAGCGCTTACTGTGTGGATTGTGCCAGGCAGGGGCAGATCCATGTTGTGTGGGACCTGAAGCTTCGTCACTATTGAAGGTCGGTGGGGGGGGGACTTTAAGAAAAAAGAACCTCCAGTTATGAGTGTCTGGCTGGGGTTCTGCCCCATGGTGGAGCCCACTAAGGTTACTGAGGGGTCATCTATGCTTTTAAGCACTGGACTTGTTTTCCTTCCAAAATATTTATTCCATGGATGATGCCTGGTATGTACAACAGATAAAAATGGAGCTTCTGTGATTGAGAATTCTTTCTTTTCCCCTGAGACTAGGCTCTGTGGTGGCTTCAGGAAACATGTTCTGTGACTGCCCTTGGGGTGGAATAGGGATCTGAAGCATCCCTCCTCCTCACTCCCTACTCAGGAATTTTCTTTGAGAGCATCTCTAAGGAAGGCCTGTCTTGAGAGGGACAACGTGGACCCACTTGATGGGCAGACCAGGGTGACGGTTCTTGTCACGACAGGCTGCTCTGCAGTCCACTTTAGATGTCTGTCAGTGACAGGGACCTTGGACTTCCCTGAGGTCAGAGCTTTAGTTTCCCTGCGGCTGAGAACCTGGGGAAGGGATGACGAGGAGCACATGCCACCTAGTGACCGTTTCCAGTAGCTGCCACTCCTGGCACTACCTCTGGGAGGAATCTTATCTCTGAGCAAGGAAGAATCAGGGAGATGGATGCTGGTCAGCAAGGTCCTGAGGCTGCTCTTTGAGAGGACAGGGCTCAGATTAGCATCTTGGTGCATTAGAGCAAGTGTGACTGATGTCAGATTTCCCTTGATTCTCCCATGGAGACTCTGCCACTGTGGATATGGGCTCATGGAGAAGGGACTGCCTACCTCCACGCTCCCTTCCTCATCACTGTCCTTGTCCTCTCTGTCTCTCCTTCTTTCTCCTCCTCACCTGCTCCTTCCCTTTCCCTTCTTCTGCATCCTACCCAGTTTCCCCTGCCCCTTCTCCTCTCCACCTCCCTGGTCCCTGTCTTCTTGCTCCCAATCCTTCCACCATGTCCAAATTTTCGGTGTCGAAGATCTGCTATACATACATACTCAACAAATGGTTGGCAATTTAAAAAATTGAGGTATACATTATATGACATAAAGTACAGCTTCATGAATTTGTACATGTGCATTCCTCTGGAATACCCCCACCTAGATCAAGAAATAAAACATTTTCTCACCAGGAAGGTTCCCTGTGCCCCTCCCAGTAAGAACCACCCCCGCCTCCGCCCCCGAGACCTCACTATTCTACTCGCTCCCTCTTCAGATCAGTTTTGGTCTGCTTTTGAGCTTCATGTAAATAGAACTCTGAATTATTTTACTCAACACTATGTCCATGGGCATCATCCACATTGCAAGTGATTGACAAATCTGAACTTGCTTGTTGAATTCATTGTCCCCACTTTGGATTTATTAGGTTGGGTTGAAGCCAGCTCAGGAGCCTGAGTGAATTGGGTTAGTTTCAGTTCTAGTGCTTCTGTTTCTCCTTACCTTTCACGTGGACCTTGCTGGGCCCCAGCACCAGTGTGTGTTGGCTCCATCGCTCACTGCCGCCAGGCAGGTTCCTGGGATCTGAAGAATCCTGTGTGTGGTGTGGGATGTTGGGTGGACACAGACTCCTCCCACGTATTTGGTCCTTGTGGTTTCAGGGAGCTCAGGCTATTTAGAAGGCATCTGACTTTCACCTCTGGGCAGAACATGAAGTCTAATGTATATAGTCGCTGTAGTTCATGCTTCCTATGCAACGGTGCCGGAGCCTCATGAGGAAATTCACAGGTTTATGAGCCATCCCAAGGGGTTCCCTGTGAGGCCCATATTTCTGAAGCTGTATTTGTTCTTGGAAAACTGTGTTGGCCCCACTCTCTCCCCATTGAGGATTCTGGAGGGTGCTCAGTGACAGGCCTTCTGCAAGTATTCCTGCTGCAAGCACTAGGGCAAGACTACCACCCTGAGACAGATGGCCTAAATTCCTGGACACAAGTGTCCATGGAGGGACATGTTCAACACAAGATTAACAGGCTCTGGAGGGAGGCTCAGGGACCTGGGGTTTGTACTAGATTGCTTTGCGAGGTAAGCTCTGGATTTCATGACCTCATCTCTCACCCTAACCCTGAGACTTCACTCACAATCCAAGTTGTTAACACGGAGAGATCTTATCCTGTTAGCCTTTCACCCAAGAGAAATTGGATTGAAAATCTTGCCACACTGTCTTCGGACAGAGCTTTCCCTTGGCTGTGAATGACCATCTGACAGGGAGAGTTGCTTCCCTTTACACACCATTAGCAGGGGATGGAGGGGAGGTGTCCCTCTCTGCCTGGCAGCTGTCAGAAACTCTTGAAGAGGAGTCACTACCAGGAGCTTGCTGCCTGACCCATGGCAGGGCGAGAGAAAGTCACTTCCCCTCTCTATACCTTCCTATACCTGGAATCACTTCTGTTCCATGTGCTTATCTCTTAACAGAGTCTCTCTGAAGACCTGGGCAAGTCAACTGGGGCCATGAAGTTCATGCCCTTCTCCAGGTGCCCAGAGGCCTTAGGGAAGGGTATACCTGCTCTGCTGCAGCCACTATGTTTACTGCACTCATTCTGGTTTTTGTCAAATCTCTGTGCAGTGTGACGAATTCCTGGGGTACAGGAATTCCTTAAACTTCACCAAAACCTGAACTTATGCCAACCCCTGTGTTGGTGCCCACTCTCTCATTGGCCAAGTCTGCTCTCCTGGTCTGAGAAAAAGTAGCAATGGCTCAATCCAGAAAATGATGCTCAGGGTCCACCTCTTCAGACCTCACAGACTTGGGAAGATCAAGTCAGATTTTATCCCACCAGAAGGCCTGGCAGTGGTATGGGTGGGCCACACTTCTCCCTGCATTTTGCAGAGCACCTGCATGTTCTGAGCAGTCTCTGTAGCCCAGACCAGGTGCTGGGTGCTTTGTGTTCATTTCTGTGTGATCTCCCATTACTCTTGGACCATGAGGACCAGAATTATCATCATTTTGTGGGTGCAGAAAATAAGCCCCAGAGAGATCTGACATACCCCATCTGAATTCAGGTCTGTCTGATTTCTAAACATGTTTCGTTAACCACTTCACTGCATTGCCTCTCTGCAGGATGGTGATAGCTAACATCTATGGAGGACCTGGCCTTCCAAGAGCTGTAGTAGTTTGCTAGGGATGCCATAAAAGTACCACAGACTGGGTGGCTTAAACCACAAAAACTTATTTTCTCACAGTGCAGGAAGATAAAAGTCTGAGGTCAAGGTGTCTGCAAGGCTGGTTTCTTCTGAGGCCTCTCTCCTCAACTTGTACATGCCCATCTTCTCCCTGTGTCATCCGTCAGTCACCTTCCCTCCGTGCTTATGTGTCCAAATCTCCTCTGCCTACTAGAGCACTATTTGTATTGGATTAGGGCCACCCTAAAAACCTTCTTTTAACTTAATTACCTCTTTAATGACACTGCCTACAAATGCAACCACCTTCTAAGGGACTGAGAATTAGGACTTCCACATGTGAATTTTGGAAGGACACAATTCAGCCCTTAACAAGTGCTTTGCATGTATTTAATTCATTTAATCTCGACAAAAACTTGTGGACTAGATATCATTGTCAACCACACTGAATTGATGAGGAAACTGAGGCAGAGAGCATTTACATAGAAGAGGGTGTATAGAGCTTCATCTGGGCTCAGTGCTGATTTCCCCTGTCCCAATGCTCTATGTGAAGATTCTTACAACCCATAGCTATTCAGTGTGTCACAGGATGATTTAGGAAGAGAGGGATCTGACAAACTCCGGATTGGAGAGGTTTCTCTCTAGGCCTCCAAGGTCTTTCTCCAACCCCACTGAGAAAGATTTGGTCACTAACCTCAAAACTTCAGTGAGGCTATCTTCTAGGTTACTGTATTAGGATTTTATGCAGATGTGTATGTATACACCCAGGTACATAGTAATGCACCTGCAAGTCCTAGTTGTAGCTCTTAGGGATCAGGTAAAAAAGATGTACCCCATTGATGCATCTGTCAAGACTCAAAGCAGCTGCCAGGACCACTGGCCTGATGTGTCATGGGAGGGATGGGTTGCCTGTAACATGGGCTGCTTGGCCACCTGTTGAAGGTTAAGCTGGCCATAGGGAAACCGATTTATCAGGTTATACCAAACTTTTCCAGAAGCATCCCAGTTTCTCACATTAAATTTTTTATTCCTGAAAAGTATATTCCTAAAAAAAAACTACTATATGCAAAAGAAGTCTTCCCCACCAAAGTTCAACTTTTCTACTACAAAGATTTCTTTTGGTGCCAGTGTTTCACAATGAAGGACTTCCGACTGAAGTTGTAGGATGACAATGCTCCTTCACAGTCTATAAAGGCTTTTAAAAAACAACTTTACTGAAATATAATCCAATATTATACCATTCACCCATGTGGTGTGTACCATTCAATGGTTTTTTAGTATATTTATAGAGCTGTGGAATCATTACCACAATTCGCTCTAGAACGTTTTTGTCACACCCAGGAAGGAACACACACACAGTCTTTCGCAGACTATTTTACTTAATGTCTATAGGATCCCATGAACAGACCAGGGCAGACAATTTCCGCCCCATTTTATAGATGGGCAAACAAAGGCTTGGGGAGTTTAGAGATTTGCAAAAGATGCTTAGGGGATAATTTTAGGTCCTGTTAAACACCAGCAGGTGCCAGGGAGTTTCCCCAAAACAAGGATTTGGAGTCTCTGAGTTCCCAGGGTTTCTTAAGCAAAGGCTTTTGTTCCTCAACCTTCACCTGGGAGGTACAAGGACAGTGGTGGAGACAGCCTGGGTAATGGACTCAGACGGCCAGCCACTCTCTGAAGGGCTATTTCTGTGCCGTCATGCATGTACATCAGGCAGGCTGGCTTGGACAGGGCCTGGGGCTTGCCTTGGGGATCCTTCAGGGACCTCATACATTGAGTGCCAGGTGGCACTGCAGAGTGCTTGTTGTGGGACCAAGAGACAGAGACAGAGGGAGTCTCTAGCAGAGGAGATGGGCTTTCCGATGACTTGGAGACCAAGTGATAGTTTTATCTGGGGCCCAACAGCAAAATGCACAGATGTCTACAGGGGCCTTGCCCTGACTCGGGGCAGTGTGACTGAGGGCGACTGGCAGAGAGCCTGGCATGAGAAAATATGGGCAGCCAGCTGCCAGGGACTATTGTGGATTATATTTAAAAATGGGGTTCTAGGATACTATGTAGATTGCACAAAAATGTACCAAGCATTAGAATTATGCATCTGAGCCATTCTTCATTTCCTTACTAAAGGGCTCTTATTATCATTATTAACTAACCTCTACCAGACGATAAACCCCACAGGGCAGGATGTTTTGTTAGTATCCCCTTACCTACAGCAGTTCCTGGACACCGTGTGGGCTCAGGACATGTTTGTGTACTGAATGAAGTGATGATGTTGCTGAGTAGTCCTCCTGTGTCGGGTGCTACTCTGCTTTGATCCTCACTGAAGTTCTCAGATGAGGAAACTAGCACAGAGAGGTCAAGGAACTGGCTATAGGTCACACAGCATAGTGGTCTGTCTGGGATTTGAACTTAGGCAGTCCCAAACCTAACCACTGTGCAGTCCTTCCTAACCAGCCAAGTTGTAAGGAATGGTTTGGATTTACTTTGTAATTTCTCACGTCCCTTAGTTTATCCTCTGGTGAAGAATGACTCAGTTAATAAATCTGATTTATTCACCACTGGCACAGCAGGCTCTGCTCTCTTGGAGTTACAATGTAATAGGAAGAGAAAAGACAGAATCTGTAGCCGAGCCCAGATACCTAAGACCTTGTATTAGTCAGCTTGGCAGCCAGAACAGTGAATCACAGGCTGGGTGGATTATCAACAGAAATTCAGATTCTTACAATCCTGGAGGCTGGAAGTCTGAGATCAAGGTGTCAGCAGGGTTGATTCCTTCTGAGGCCTCTCTCCTTGGCTTGCAGATGGCCGTCTTCTCTCTGTGTCTTCACAGTGTCTTTCCTCTGAGCAAGTCTGCTTCCTAATCTCCTCTTCTTATAAGGACACCAGTCATATTGGATTAGGGCCCAAACCAATGACCTCATTTTATCTTAATTACCTCTTTAAAGATATTATCTCCAAATACATTAACATTACAAAATACTGGAGGTTAGGACTTCAACATATGAATTTTGGGGTGACAGAATTCAGCCCATAACAGACCCTAACTACAAAGTATCCTACTTCTAACTCCTCCACACTGTTTCTGCCCTTAGCCCCTTGCCTGTCCCATGGCCGTCAGATGTCAGTGTTAACGTGAACTCCCCCTATTCACCAGTTTAAAACAGCTGGTAATAGCAAATGCCTAGACGGAAATGAATTTTCTCATTTTCTTGTGGTGGATCTTGTGAGTTGGACAGGGGTTTAAAACAGAGTTTTGTTTTTTTGTTTTTTTTTTTAAAGAACTCAGATATTCTGCTTTTTATCAGCTCCCCTCTGAGCACATTTGAGCAATTGTTTTATTTTCCATAAGAAAGAATTTTACTTAATTGGATCTCATTTCTCTTCTCCCCTTAACAACCAAGTGTCTACATTTCTGTTGGGATTGAAAGCCCCAATTAGTTCAGATAAATCAGCCTCCTTTAAAATTATGATCTTGGAGGAAATAATGATCTAACTTACTTTTTGTTAATTACTTTTATGTGAATTAGACATCCCAGCTTTGCTGTACCTGATTTCCTCAGAAGTATTTAAGCCCTCAAATCTATTTAAACCTTTTCTTTTACTCAAATTTAGATGCTTAAAAATTCCGTTATTAGAAATAATTTAGTTTTTTTTAAAGTTCAGCTTCATGGCTCTGTAATTTTAAATAATTTGAGCTGAAAATGATTCTGTCATATCCCATGTAGTGGCACCAAATTTACCATTTTCCCTTCAAAATTGTCTCATATTATTGGTGTGTCAGCCTTAGTGAACAAATAAAGAGAGGTAATAAATAAGATAATCAATCAGGTAGGATAGTAAAACAAAAAAATTGGGTACCCCACAGAGAAGAATTATGCCTTTAACTGTAGTGATCACGGTATGTGAGGGGTGTGTGTATCTGTAAGAAAAAATCAGTTTTAAAGGACAGAAAATGCTATAGCTTTGAGCACAAAGCAATAGAGCTAAAAGTGAATACTTTTGTTTGTTTATACGAAAGTTCAAAATCTTCGGGAGTGAAGTAAACAAGCTTGTAAGTAAGAATGTTACTAAGAAGGCAATTCATATTCCATAAGAGGTGCACATAATTAAAACTTGTGAAGAGTGGGCAAAGCAGTCCACAGAGGCATTCTCATAGCTTTAGGTTTTACTGCCTCTTCTGTCATTTGGAAGAGGAATTTCATGCATTTTGAGTTCTGAGTAAGAGTGACTGTCTTTCTAACCCTGCCACGCTTATCCTAATCAGCCAGAACTTCCTACAGGTAGTCTTCAAGTGCTTGTGACAGTTTCGTATCTGACACTGGGTAGCTGCCTTCATATCAGACAATCTATTGAGAAATATAGCATAGCCCGGTGTCGGAATTAATGACCTGGGGAGGGTAAAGGAATTCAACAATCGAAGTGTCTCTTTACCATGCAAATGGTGATCCTGTGATACCATTTCTTATAGACCAAATTTTCTTCTTTCTATTTTCTCCTTTATTTCTGCTTTTTACTGACCCTTCTGGATTACAGGCACATTCCTCATTGGTAAACAAACCAGAAGGAGCTCCTGAACTCTGGGAATAAAGGAACCATTGGAATAGTTCAGGTTCCTAGGATATGAGCTGGGGAAGGGACACTTTAGTTCAGCTAAGTAGTATTTAACTCTAGGAAAGATCTCAAGTCTGAGTTCTGAAGTCTCCTGGTGTTATTGCTCTGTCTTAACCCCCAGTGAGAGCGGAGACACTCCAAGAATTTCAGCTTTGACATCTGGGATAAATGATGGAGGAAACCTTGCTATTATGGTCCTTGATAGCCAGCCAGAGCCGGCAGAACAGTCTCTGATTTCTCACTTGCCAAGTTCTGACTAGGGCACTCCATATCCCCAAGAAATGCCAAATATGAGCAGCCTCTTGCTAAAGTGAGGTCCCACAGGACTCATGTTCATCCTTTGTCAAAATGCCTGTTCTCTGTGTGCTGTAATGAGTCCTGTGGCATCTGACCAGTTAGTGCTAAGCTAAGGCAGATCATGCACAAAGGAGTCTTGCAGCTTCGTATGGACAGCAAGGCATGGTGGATGCCAAATATCATTAGAATAAACTGTGTGATTGAGTGTCTTTTTAATGATGCTATTTGGGCCCCAAGCACCCATGAGAGAGTGAACAAATGCACTGGAGCAGCAATTAACACTAAAGAGAAAAGCAAACTGATGCTCCAAAGGGAACACACTACTTTACTCTTCATTCTCCAATCACAACATATTGAGGGTACAAGGCTAGAAGACTCAGACTGGGGATAAGGGTCCCCTCAGGACCTGAATTCAACCCAAAAGTGACACTGGAAGATCCTCTCTCTATCCCCAATTCTCAGATTTTAAGTATGTACCAAGGTGATATTCGATATTTAATAACCCATAGGGCTTGGATGCCAATCAATCTGAATTGATGCAGCAACTAAACAGAACAGGTGCAGCTATAAAGCCTGTACAGCCGTGTCATGGTGAACCAGGGGATGAACAGTGGTACCATACCCTCCATTGTATCTTTAAGACTGTCTACAAATTCTCAGACAGTCCCCACAGACTCAAAGCCACTGACCAAAGAGAGATACTTGGGTGATGTAAGCATTGGAAAAACTCAGTAGCAAGAGAAAATGGGGCCAATGTCAGAACAAAGACTGAGAATCTGGTCCAGCTGAGGGCCAAGGCCACAGCTGCCCTACTTGTTCATGCAAACTATCTTGCCCTTGGCACCTGCCTGGAGCCCTGGTATGACAATGGTCCCCAGAGGCTTTATTTTTTATGGTGATGTAAGGAGATTCAGTGATCTAATGCTTATCTAGCACTTAACTCTTAGCAGCTCTCAGTGCTTGGTAACTCTTCCTACCTGGTTGGGGATAGGATATCTCTCTGTTCTGGAGGTACTCCTTGGAAGTCAGTGAAGATGCATCCCAGGACCCTCTGATTTCTCCTATCCATCTCCAGCATCCCTCAGAGTCACTCGTAGCTCAGGGGCTCAGGGGTGTGGTGCCTTCTGAAGGAAAAGAAAGTGAGGAGGAGGCATGGGGACTTTAGACATGGCTTCCCACCTTCTGATGAATAATTTTCATGTTCACAGAAGTTTTTCAGACTCTGTTCACAAATCACAGGAGGACCTTCAGAGCATAGGTTGGGGACTTGCACCATATTCTTCATGGAAAATACTTGGGTCTTTGATTGTCCCTCATCACCAGCATTTCCCAGGGACAAACAAACCCACTTCTTATTGCTTTTTCCATTGTGATGAAGGACACGGGCTTGTCATTCAAACCCAGGCAGGATCCGGAGGACTGACCCATAAGTCTCACCTGTGACTTTAATTGTTGGAATGAAGACAACAAGGGAGATAACCTGTATGGAGGGTGAGGCCGTTTCAGAGAGGAATGACCTGAGCTTTAAGTTTGCTTGGTTGCTAATGTTTAACAACCAAATATGGTTTTTAAATGGTTTCTGAAGTTTTCTCCTTCTATTACAAAACAGCTACAGAATGGCAACAGTTGACATTTAACAGGGGGAAAGTAGGGTGGTGGAGTGATTTCCCTTGGAAAGGTCACACTTGCATCTGGAGGTTGTCCATGACATATGGCCAAACCGGTTTCCAAAACTGTGACTGTAGACACTTGGAGGTGCTGACATCTATGTTTCAAAAAAAAGGTAAAAAAAGAAGAAAACCTAACTGGTCATTCACTGTATGTCAGAATTTGCTCTGATGAAGGTGATGATGATGATGATGATGATGATGATTCATATTGCTGGTTAGACTCTGAAGCTCTTTCCACTTCCTCCATTTGCATTTAAAGGTCTATCTTCTATGTACCATTGCAGGTTTTACTTTACTTCTTTTATATAAAACACACTATTGTGTGCATTGCTTTTATGTTCCCCACTCCCTAGGGTATGGCTACTTATGGTCTCCCTTCTTTTTTCCATTCTTTGTACCTAGTATGGAGCTTACTGAATATTTCTTGAATGAAATAAATGTTCAGCATTTGCTGAAAGGAAATTGACTGTTGCCTGGATGAACTATTCTCTTGAGGAGCTAGAATTTTGCCAAAGGCATCTCCAAGTGCAAGGTTATTTCCTGGGTTGGACTCCGGGGTGGCCCATCAGGGCCTGGTCAATGAGGAGATGGCACACAGGTGAAATGACATTGTCCTGCTGCAAAGAAAGGCTAAGCCACCACATATTTGCTCTCTGCTAGCTTCTGTCCAGGGATCTCAAAGTGGAATTGGATGCCTGAGATTTCTTTTCCAATATCATCATGTAAGTTAGGGAGCCCGGGGGGGACATGCAGATAACAGAGGAAGGGCCATGCTGTGTGTACCCAACAGTCTCTTCATAAAGGACAGAGAATGTAGATCAGCCACTTCACATACCACTTGTCACGTGTACACAGTCAATACATTATTACCATCATCACTATTACTGTTAATTTGTATTAGGGATGACCTTCCAAGACAACAAATTCAACTAGCCGTGGCCTGGTACATGGGAGCAGGGATGGATTTGGGAATTGGAGCTGCTGGGTTTGTATTCCACATCCCTGTGTCCCTGGGGCAGTCATGTTACCCCTTTGAGGTGTTTCCTGGTCACTATTTCTTTACCCCCTTGTGAGACGGAGAGAGTTACGCCTCCCCTGTGTTTTGTGGTGCAGGTCAAATTAAAGAGATGAAAAGGGGCCTTAGCATAGGCACTTACTGAGTATTTACTGAGTCACGACTCAGTAAATGAGACCCATGGTTTTTGTTTCTGTCGTTGTGGTGTTGCTACTACCGCATTGTTCAGCAAGGCAAAGTCTTCCGTGCCCTTGTGAAAAAGTTGAATTTTGACGTTACGCGTAATATCAGTGGTGGCTCATCCAGAAACAACAGTCACCTCCAGTCTCTTCCCACAAGCCACCTCCTCCTGTCTCCTGCTTTCAGGACCCACAAGGGGACAGTGGGAGGGGTGATGGTGGTAAGCCCCACAGCGGTGGGTTAGCGAGCACTTGCTATGAGGCAGACACTGTGCTAACACGTGACCGACGGTCTTGAACTAGCCCTCGCTTCATCTCTGTGAGGTAGGTTCTGTTCGAACCCTTGAACAGGTGAGGAAACTGGAGTTAGGCGACTTTCTCAAACATGCCTAGGAAAACACAGGGATGGAAAGCCAACCCAGCTTGCCTGCTTCTAGGGCCTGTGGTCTGAGCAACAGTGGTGCTGGAGTACGTTCAAATGTCTGGGAGCCGCCACTCCTCTCTGAACCCACACCGCTGTGGTTCCTTTTCTAGTCCTAAAGCCGAGCTAGGGGCACTCTCTCTGTTTTTAAGTTTCAACTTTTCTTCTACTTTTCATTTTCATTTTAAGAAATTTTGTCGTTTATTTTGTGGCCATTACACTTGCCCCACTTTTTTGCCCTTTGCCTCCTCCACCCAGCCCACCCCCCACTTCCATAATCAGTCCCCTCACCATTATCCATGTCCATGGGTCCTTCACGTATGTTCTTTGACTAATCCCTTCCCCTTACTTCAATCAATCCCCACATGCCCCTCCCCTCTTATAGCTGTCAGCCTCTTCTCTGATCCTATGCCTCTGGTTCTAAAGAAAGAAGGAATTCCTACCTTTTGCGGCAGCATGGATGGAATTGAAGACGAATACGCGAAGTGAGATAAGCCAGTCAATGAAAGACAAACACCATATGATCTCACTTATCAGAGGAATCTAGATGCACTCTTGATGGCAGATTCCTTACCATTAGCAAACCCTCTGTGAGTGTTCCCTTTACTGCCACCTAGAGGCCTGAACCTAAGTAAGTGACTCAGTTTTTGTGCAGTCTCTGAGGCCCAGTTTTCAAATGACCCCTCCTTCTTTACTTTTCAGCCAATTAATGAATGTTCTGGGGTTATTTTATGCTAGTGCTGCCTGCTAGCTACCGATTCAGTTTTAGCAAGGTCTTAAATTTTGTTCTTGCAACAGTTTTTTGACTATTTTACTTCACTTCTGTCCTTAATATTTTACAAAGAGTAGAAAATGGGCAAATTAAAATCCTCATACAAGTGATGAAAATCAGGAATCTCAAGTACAATTGAGACAAAAATAGAGACTATTTAGCTTTAATTGGCTGCTTTCTAGATTTAAACTAATTAATTATTTTAAATTGCAAAGGGAAAAACAAAACTGAAGAACTTGTACGAAGTAATAATACATTTTATCCAAAACCTAAGTGTGATTAAGATATATGTCTATCTATTCTGTTACTTAGTGCGAGTCAGGATGTTTCTTTCCAATGACAGCAACTACTTCAAATTGTTTAAGCCAAGGGGAATTTATTGGCTTGCATAGTTGAGAGGGATCCTGGGTCATCCAGAGAGTTAAGGAAGAGTTGTGGCCACCAGGGAGTTGGAGTGGAGAGCCAGGACTCAGGGCCCCTGTGCTCTCTCCATCTAGCTTTCATTTCAGATTGGTTTCATTTAGCAGACAAACTCTGTCCAGATGGCATAGATGGGGTGGAAACTATCCACCAGCTCCTGGCTTTATAACCTCATATTTAGCGACGACAGAAGAGAGAGAATCTTCTACTCATAGCATGTATATGTCAATCCCAGGATGGATTCTGATTGGCTTTCCTTGGCCAACCTACCCAATCGATCCTTGTGTCCAGGTGAAGAGAGCTAATGTGATTGGTCAGGACTGGGTCACATGATTATTCCTGTAATCAGGAAGGCCCAATGTCTGCTACTGCAAGAATGGAAATGGAGAGAATGTATTTCCCAGACAACAACCATCATAGTCCATCACTGAGCCATACTCCCTCCCCGTCTTTCTTTGATATTTTACTTTTGACTTTGGTGTACAGCTTCATCACATTGAAAAGAAAAGGACTGATTGTATCAGTGGTCAGCCATCTGATAGAATGTCAAGCTATTCAGCTGAATCAACCTCACCACATAAATTGAATATAATTTACATTCTGTACAAGGATCGTACAAATAATTTTGGCATGGTGGGAATTTGGATCCTTCCAGCCCATCCCTCTTTCTGAATGTATTTCCCTAGGCAGCAAGGTAGCAGCATCTGTTTTGAACACCTGGTGGCCTCCATTCCTCAAGGAGTTAAGCTGAAAGCTAAGGAGAATGAAAATAGGGCCAGTGACTGGAGGGACTTTGTCGAGTAGAATTTTCTGGCTTTGAGTGACAAATGTGTTGAGATGTGAAGGAGAGAAATAAGTATCCCATACAGATTTATTTTTCATGTAAATAAGTGTTTTAGCTTCAAACTTTCTGGCATCTTATTATGCAGGTGATTTAGTCATTGACATGCATACAATTTGCATTTCCCCCATTCTTTGCCAAAAATGCAGAGACTGTAACTTGGCCAAATTTCACATCCTGGGTACACAAACAGACGGCCATCTTGGGTGCATTTGTAAATACTGAAGGCTACATCCAGCCTGAGTAGGACGTGGGTCCTGTTGATTTGTAGTGTTAGGCTTTCCTAGAGGATTCTATCCTATTTGATTGCTAGAATGTAGCCCATTTCTCATGTTACAGATACTTCAACCAGGCATGTCTGGGGCTAGGTACGGAGGGGTAATATTAAAAATATTTAAACAATCAATCCGGTATGGACGCCAGAGATCAGAATGAATGCTGGCCAAAGTGCTAGAATAGGATCTGAGGACGTTAATGGTGCCAGGCATTGCTGGGTCATAGAGAGGTTGGGAGGGTGACCCCAGGGCCATTCAGCAAGGTTGAGGCAGCCATTGTTCACTAACCAGTACAGCAAGATGTCAGTGAAGTACCAAGTGGTCTCACCACTGGGATGCACAGGGCTCACAACCAATGCTTGCAGGCATGCAGGCGTATGGAACCAGTGGAGTTCTTGGTAGACTTGAGCTCGTACCCTGGGAGAGCCACCTAAGGAACCCTGGGCAGTGGACCAGGTGTGACATTAAGGCTGCCCTCCAGAGATACTCCTGCTTGTTTTATTTTCAAACGGGAATTTGATTCAGGACCGGACTTTGGTTTCTCTCAGATCTAGGAAGTAAACATTTCTCATTCTCAAAACCCACAAATTAATCATTTTTGCAAATCAGAGCTGAGCTCTGAGCCTCTGACCAGGAGGCCTGAGCCTGCTGGCCTCGGGAGCCTGGATTTGCCAGAGTGCGCTGCTAATGCATATGCATTTGCTCTTCTGGTGGGAGCTGGGGCCCGCAGGCTTTGAGGGGTGATGCTCTGCTCACTAATCATAATGCAATATCAGTGTTTTCTGCAAATCCCCTTATTATCTCTGCATCATTAGCAGTTTCTGAGCTTGTCTACAACTAATTTCACAGTGAATCTTATTTCTACCCAATATTTTAAATAAGCTATCATGCTGGGCAGCAGCTGACATACACTGAGAAAGAAGCAAATCAACCTAAAACAGGCTTTCGAACAGCCTCTGACAATTAAGCTTTGTATCCTAATTCAGGGTGGGGTGTGTGGCAAATTTCTAGAACAACCCCTGCCTCCAACCCCAATTTATTTAGTCATACCTTCATAGTTAGGGAAGTGATCTCGAGTCAGGTTTCTAGGGGTCTCATTGCTGCTCTGCTACTTCCTCTAGGTGAGCCTTATGAAATAATGTCTCTGAGCTTCAGATGATAAAATAAAATCTACTCATAGAGTTGTCTGGGCTTAATGAGCAAATGTTTAAAATGTGCTTAATGTAACATACCTAGTATATTGAGCATCTAGTGTGTGCTCTATGAATACAGTTTTTTCAACAAATTATTTTTTGTTCACTTATGAACTATTTAAGGAGAGACCCCCTTGTATAAGGCACAGTGCGAGGCACTGACATTGTTTGGCCGCTTTCTATTTCTGATTAATCCATTAATTCACTAAGAAAGGTGATGGGGAAGAATCCCTGAGGGTGGAGTAAGATTCACACATCCAGCGGCAATAAGAGAACTCGTGTGCCCATGGTGAAGACCTTGTTGCGGGCTGAGCAGTAAGGACTGAGAACAGCTGGGTTTATAGTCACTCTGGACTCCAGAGACTTCTCCTACCCCTTCGCAATGGCCAGCCTCTGTCCTCTGGAGGACATGCTGCCATTTCTTTGGCTGAACACCACACCTCTTTGGGAAATCACCTGGGAGCCCAGTTTTCTGAAATGTGACCACTCGAAATCATTTGATAGAATGATAGAATTCCTGTGGCTAATATATCCTTTGGGTAGAATGGACAATCCCCTCATTCCCACCCCACCCCACCCCAGGCCCCCACATGGAAGCTCCTTTTCTAAGTAACTGAAGACAACAAGGAATTAATGCCAGCAACTGTTACAGAGATTAATCATTCCTATATACAGTGCTAAGTGTGGTACCTATGGCTATTTAATGCCCACTGTAGCCCTATGGAGGGGTGTAGTTTTTACTGCCGTTTTATAGGTAAAGAGAGTGGGGTGTGGACAGGTACTGCAACTTGTCCCCACTACCTAGGTGCAGATGGAAGAGCCTAGAGCCTAATGCAGACATTCTGACTCTGTCACCACTGTCCTACCGTGCCCCATGGCATGGCTATGACTAAAATGCTAAAGGCTATTTGATCAAAGTGCTTTGTGAGTAAACAACCCAGGCACAGGGGTGGCTGCCTGATGAATAGCCATCCTGACATTGTAGGCTGGGGTTTGCAGGGTCTTCCATTTCATCCTCCCTCACCTTTGCCTGCTGCTGCCTGGAGTAATCTCCCTGCCTGCCACATACCTTGCTCCTCTCAATAAACATACTGCTTCTCTGGAAGTGATCCAGAATGGTGTATTTGGGATGTAAAAGAGATATGGGAAAGTGGGATTGTAGAGATGGGATTATGTCCCCCCCTCCCATTACTATTTGATATTCATAATTTTTTATTTCCCATAGATTCTAGATGGGGAAGATCAGAATGGAAAAAAGAAGGGAATAGATTTTCCATTTACTGTCTGTTGCATGGATACTGGCTTTCTGTGGTATAAAGCTTCAGCAGGACACTGGGCTGCCTTAAGAGGCATCCGAAGAAGGTAGAAGAGCAGATTAGGTTCTGGGTTGAGTGGGCTTAGGGAACGCAGGAAGGGAAGATGCTTTGGTACTTGTGGTTCTTCTGTACGACATCCTTCCTCTGTGAAAAACTCCTACACATCCTGTAAAACCCAACCCAAATGACTATCCTTGATTCCTACAGAAAATGTCATTGCCTTCTACAGTAGGTCATTGTAGGAGGAAGTAATAGCATACTTGTTTAGAAGAACTTGGCCTCCTAAGATTGCTGAGCCAATTCCTATCCTGTATTCCCATCTCCCTTTCCCCCACCCCCTCATCTCTTTATCTCAGTCTGTGAGATTCCTAGATATCTGTAGGCTAGGGATTGAGTACTGTTTGTATGTAATTCTGAGGCAGAATGGCCTTTCTCTGCCCACTTGGTCCTTTCCTTGGCTTCCTATCACAGAGGTATTCTGGAATTGTGCATGTGCATATTCATGCATGTGTGTGCAGAAGTGCCCTCATTAAGCATACAATTGTGCAAACAAAAAACTGCATGAAGGCCAGAACTTCAAATATCTAAGCTGTTATTCACACAAGTGTGACTTTATGGATGTGTCTCACCCATAGATATATTTTATTTGCTTTCAGAGTTGGTAAAATTTTGGATTTACTTGTCATTGTTTCAAAACTAGGAAGTTTAATGAAAGCCTTAATTCATAGCTTCTCTTGGAAAATCAGAGGAGCTGGTAACACTGAGTCTATTATCCCAACATGACACTAATCAACTGGAATTAAGTAGCAGATGCTCCTTTTAGAAAGAGCACGAACTGTTTGTCGCAGTCCCCACCATTCCACATCAAGCCACCCTAACATGAAGCAGCAGGGTCAGTGTTCATTTATCACCACTCTAGTGCTGTGGTCTTTCTCTAGCTGGCCTGCTTCACTCATGCATGTGATCTGTCAAGCTGTAGGTATTGAGGCAGGGACCGGACTGGGACTTAAGTGGAAACAGATGACTGTATTTACTGGAGTGTTTAGCAGAGTGTAGGCATGGTCTTCAGTCCCCTGGGTTGATGTCATTCTGTTCTCCTTGTTATGATTGTCGACCCATTCATCTTGGGCCTTTAAAGCCACACAGTATTTGCTTAGAAGCCGTTTTCTGCTAAAGTAAGAAATGTTTTGCTAACCAGACAAACTAAGCATCTCCTTTACTCCTTTCTGCAAAGAGCCTTGCTTCCCAATCACTCGTGTTTACTGGGAATTTGCCTCATATTTTCCATGATGCTAGGGTCACATCTGATGGCGATGATGTGGTTAATCTTTGCTGTATGTGCACCCCAGAGAAGTAGGAAGAATATAAAGGGGGCTTCTGTAGCAGCCAGTCAGCAGAAGTGGCCACTTCCCAGGTATGGGGCCCATTTCTGGGCCTTGAGCTGGACAGCATCACTCTCCAAAGAATCTGCAGAAATAAAAGGGGTTGCTTTCCACTAATCCCAAGCTATCATGAATCAGGAGTGAGCAACTATTGAATCTTATACATGCACAAGTGCACATGTATATGTGCACATACCTGTGCACACATGTGCCACACACACACACATGCAAGCACAAATTGTGTACCAGCTATGAGATGGACTCTCTTCTAAGTGCTGAAAATATGGTGGGGATGGGGGGGAAAGACAAAGTCTCTGACTTTACGGAGAATAAATTCTAGCAAGGAAAGACAGGTAATAAGCTAAATAAACAAGCAGAGATGTGGCAAGTGCTATGAAGAACAGTAAAGTGAGGTGGGGAGGAAGAGTCACAAGAGGCCTTTTTGGATAACGGTGAGGAAGACTTCTTCAGAGATGGCACTTACGTAGGTCCTTCCTCAGGGCAGGTGTGCCACCCAGCTCCTGGAGATACCGCTCACACTGCAAACTGGAGTTGGGCCACAGGGGCACCCCCTGGGGGTGCTCCCTGCAATGGCTTGGGGAAGCAGACATGGGTAGAGAGCAGAGCTGGGGCAAGTGTCTTGAGGCTGGGGCATGCTTGCTGTTTTTGACGAATAGCAAGGAAGCAGGTGACACAGAGTGAGGGAGTGGTCTTGTGACCCAGAGGTGGTCAAGAGTCAGTTAAAGATCAGCACATCTCAAAAATGAGCACACGAATCACATTGGGGATTTGGCTAAGATGCACATTCTGGTCCAGTAGGTGTGAGGTAGGACTCCTGATCCTGCATTCCCAATGAGCTCCCAAGTGATGCTGAGGCTCCTGGTGCCTGGACCACACTTTGAAGATCAAGGTTGGGGGCCATGATCCAGGCTTAGGAACAGCCACTGGACAGTCATGAACTGGTAGTTTATTCTGCCTGGCTGAAGAATCATTCACTATGGAGTCCAAGTGCTCATCAAATCAGTCCGTGAGGGAGCATTTTTGATCCCTTCACTGCCCAAGCAAGCAAAGGGAAGCTGCTGGGAGAGATAAGGAAAGCTTTATTTGTGTAGCTACTTGAACTTGGGGCTATTTATAGTCGATGAATATCTGTCTTTAAGCAGCTGTGTGAATTATCCGAAATACATGAAAGCAATACATTTGAGATCAAAATCCTAATTCCAGACCTTTCCAGGTTGATACATCTTAAAAGAGGGCGGTTTGGTGACATTGTTGAACATTAATTAGGTAACACTTGTGCGGGACTGGGAGGATGAAAAGCCTTCTGCGTGTAAGTGCTGGGGAGCGTGGCTGTGAAATGGTGCAATCTGAAGCTGGGATTGAAATGAAAATTTCCCATAGGCAAGTGCTCGTCCCCGTCAGGTGCGGTGATTAGAGATTGTGTGAGTATGAATGTGCCCGGTGCCCCCCTTCCCCAGCAGCACAGCCTCAAGTTCTCCCTGAATAGAAACCAGCATGCAGATGAATGGGGAATTTACTAGAGGTAATTACAGAAGGAGGGAGGGAGGCCCCATGTGTTCCCTGCAGGGGAGGGGTCCTTCTTTGTCCTTGTCACCAACAAAGGACTGTTTCCCCTGATGGTGTTATTGTAGGCTTTGCTCTTGCCCAGGACTTGGTGAAGAGAATGTACAGGAGGGAAGGTGCTTCCTGGTGCAATATGTGGCCCTTAGAAGGAGTGTTTATTCAAAAGCACAGACTCCTGGCCCATCTCACCTGACCTCACCCCTGGGCCCTCCTGTTCTTCATTTTCATTTCCTCCCAGGGCTTCCAGTCCCAAGGGCAATGTGAGTAGTAGTCCGGGGTAGGGGGCGGGATCCTGTGCTGCCCTGTGAGGTTCCTCCTTCCCTGTGAGACCCACTTCAACCACGCTCTTGACTTGAAGCTCCCTAATGCCCCAGGACAGGGAGTCCACCACCCACTCTGGGAGGGTCTTCTTGGAGGCTTGGCAGGAAGGGGAAAAGTTCTGTCTTCATGTCAATGTTCCGTCTGTTCCCTGCTCCCAGGTCATGTGGCATGGGGAGGAGCCCTGTGTTACCTCTAAAAACAAAACAAAATAAAACAAAACAAAACAAAATGATATCAGGATCAGGATAGGAAGGAAACTTGCTTAAAGTTCCATGGCATATGTGTGGGGGAGCCCTGCTGCTAACCAATACCCTTCTCTTCATAGAAATGACTGTGCTTTCTTGGCCACTTTTGGTCATCTTTCTGTCAGGGCACTGTTGACCTCTGCTCATTTCCTTGGGCACTGGAGAAGGTGGCCAAGCTTTGTGCTTCGATGTTTCCTTCTCAATGACTCCACGCATGTGGACTTGGCCTTGTTTCCCCTCTGGAACACCAGACTGGGTTGCTCTGCCTGGAGGTGTAGAAATACCATGTATGTGACTTCACAAACCTAGCCTAAAATGTTCAGAAGTAAACCCCACATCTACTGGGGCAGTGAATACTTCTTGGTTTATTGTTGTCAAATACTGATGAATCATAGCAAGATTTTTAGGTACAGTGTCCCTTGATAGCACTTACATTATAAGTTGACAACTTAGTGTCTGTCTTACCCACAGCCTCAGTCTACTCAGATGTAGGTGATGGAACCCTCTATTTTTTATTGATTCTTTTTACCGATTTGAGACTTCACAATCCACTGACGTTTGTGGCAGAACCTTCCCACGAGTGTCCCTGATTCACAAGTTAAACTGATAATGTGCCAGGCATGAGAATGGATTCACCTGGAACCAAGCTCAGCTTGTGCACACGTAAACAATATGAATAAAAATTAACTTAAAAATCTTTTCTCCCTCCTTTACAATGACATTATACCAATGGGCCCACTTAATTTCTTACATTTGTACCTTTTCAAAAGGGCCCGCTGCTTTACGATGTCAAATGTGACCTTTACAACAAAACGTGCAAACTGCATTGTACACAGAGGACTCTTCGAAGCTAGTAATTTTCATGATGCAAATTTCAGAGCAGAATGAACCCATTAACCAAATTAGCAATTCATAAAAGCAAAAGTTCATGGTCAGGAAACAATTGTGTCTTTTCAAAAGGTATAATTTTAGCCCATTGTAGAGTTAAAGTGTGTTTTTCCCCCCTTTAAAAAAAAGTAAATTAGAATGCTAATTAAATAGTTTAAAGCTATATATGAAAGAGAATTCAGTTTATGTGCAGAAAAGTGAATTAGTGATTCGCAAGAAGCTGAAGATCCTTGAAAAGGGCGTAGTAATCTTATCCCATGTGAATGAGTGAGTTGGCCATTGTGGGAAGGAAAAGCCCATGGTGGTGGTGGCAGAGGAAGGGAGAATTCGGTAGGGCTCTTGGGCTTAGGTTGAGGTTTAGACTGTATACAGCGCAGCAAAAGCTTACTCTTGCACCCCACTACTATACATGGGGCAGCCTCAAGGGATGTGAGCCAGGGAATCAGCCCAAGATGCTCATATGTTCAGGGGCACGGCCAATGTTTCAGCAGGAGGGGCTGGGAGACATGAGACTGGCAATGTTTCTTTCTATGTTTTTAATTTTCAGAAATTTTTATTTATTGAGAAAGAGAGAGAGAGAGAGAGAGAGAGAGAGGCATCAGTTTATTGTTCCACTTATTTATGCATTCATTGGCTATTTCTTGTATGTTTCCTGACCTGGGATCAAACCTGCAGCCTTGGCATATTGGGGACAACACTCTAACCAACTGAGGTACCCAGCCAAGGTGAGACTGGCAATGTTTCTGATCCTTCATCTTTTCATCCCAAAGTTGGGGGGTATAAAATATTATGCAGTCCACATCCTCATTCTGATCATAAACTGAAGTATGTGAAAGCCTTCATTCTTATGTATGTTGAAGGCCCCGCGGTGTGTGTATACCACATTTTGTTTATCCACTCATCAGCTGATGGACAGTTGGATTGCTTCTACCTTTTGGTTATTGTGCATACTGCTGCTTTGAATATTCATGTGCAGATTTTTGTGTGAATACCTGTTCTCAACTCTTTGGTGTGTATACCTAGGAAGAATGAAGTACCAATATATGCCCTTACATGAATGAAACTTAGAAACATTATGCTGAGTAAAAGCCCAGACATAAATGTCA
Source organism: Macrotus californicus (assembly GCA_007922815.1). NCBI lineage: Eukaryota > Metazoa > Chordata > Mammalia > Chiroptera > Phyllostomidae > Macrotus > Macrotus californicus. Next base: position 61,861 of record VMDR010003507.1, read on the forward strand.
CGTATTATATGATTCCATTTGTGTGAAATGTCCAGAGTAGGCAAATCTATAGAGTCAGAAAGTAGATTAGTGTTTACCAGGGGCTGGAGGGTTGCGAAGAGGGAGTGACTGCTTAATGGAATGAGGAGTTTGTTTGTTTTCTCAGGATGATGAAAATGTTTTGGAATTAAATAGAGGTGATGCTTACACAATACGTAATACACTAAATGCCACCATATTGTTCACTTTAAAATGGTTCATATTGTGTTTAGGTACAATTTCACATTATGTGATTTTTACCTCAACTGAAAAAAAGCCCCATGTAAATTGCAACAGGCTATACACGTTGGCCTATTCATCTGTTGTGAGCTTCCTTGGGACAAATTCCATATTTGCTTTATTTTGAAGTCCCTGGTTCCCGGCAACTTGCAGGCTTTTGGTGAGTGACACTGACTGCAGCAACAATGGTCAACTTGCACTGAGTGCGTGTGACATCCTGGATCCTGGGCCAGTCCCTTTACAAAAGTGAGGAGGTGGGGTTTGTTCTAGTCCTGAGGGGCTTTGTTCAGTAAGAGAGGAGCTTGGGGGAGGTGGGGGCGAGGATGGGGGGCCCGCTGTACTAGAGGGCCACAGGAGGTGGCATGGCATGGAGGACGGGCTCGCCAGGGGCCAGGGTCATGGTGGAAAGACAGCACAGAGGAGAGAGCAGTGGCGTAGCACCGCTGAGAGGCTCTTAGCAGGGGATGCAGGTGTAGATGTTGTTCCTAGGCAACACACTGTGTAGACCTGTGCTCCCCTTCCAAGGAACAGTTCATTGTTCTGCAAAGCCTATGGGCTGTGTGTGCATGTGTGTGTGTGTGTGTGTGTGTTTAATGCAACAGTGGGCAGAATCGGGCCTCAAGGCAGCCCAGTTATATTTGGGTTACACATACACCATTTCATTGAATATGATACCTGGGTTTATAAAAACAGTGAGGTATAGGAAGGTTAGGTCATTCACCCAGGGTCATACAGCTTGTAATGCACACCTAGGATATAATTATGTCATACCACCTGAGGTGAAAGTGGATTTCAGAAATACCAGGAGGCCCCTTTTACTCTTAAATGTGCCTACAGTTGCCACAATTAAATATGATTCTTTGGTTCAATGTTGTTTCTTCATCTGTGAAAAATGAGTACTATTGTCTACTGTGCAGGATTTATATGAAGTTAACAGAGGTAGATTGTTGAAAGCTCATGGCACACAGTAGGCACTCAGCAAGTGTTAGTCCTTTTTCCCTGACACCCCTCCCTCTTCTCTCCCCACCCACCCCTACTTCTCCTGCAGGGGGAAGAAGGAAAGAAGAGTGAAAGAATAGATTCCAGAGAGAGCAGTTTCTCTGGTTATTAGGATGAGAAGGGCTACACCACGTCTCAGCAACAAAACCTAAATGCCCAGGTTCAAGACCACATCCTGTCCCTACTCAGCTACAGGGCCTGGAACAAATTGCTTGGCTTCTCTGAGCCTCAGTTTCCACACCTAGGCAATAAGTTCAGGTGCATTTGAGAACCAAAAAAGAAAATGAATGCAAATGTCTCAGAAAACACCAAAGTACTATGTATATGTGGCACCTTATACTAGAAGAGGAGAAAATAATGTGAATTGGAGGGTTTCATCCAGGCCAGTGGTCATCTGAGGGTGATTTTTGCCCCTCAGAGGACACTTGGCAATGTCTGGAGGCATTTTGGTTGCTACAACTGTGGGTGACATGCCACTGACGTCTAGTGGGTGGAGACCAGGGATGCTGTTAACATCCTACAATGCATAGGACAGCCTTCCACAGAAACAAATTATTCTGCCCAAAATGTCAGCAGTGCTGAGGTTGAGAAACTCTGACCTAGAAGGAAGAAAATAGTACATGGAGTTTTGGGCAGGACAGAAATCCACTGAGGACATAGAGACAGCTTTTCTTCGGTCTACACCACCTGTTTTCACAGAAAAATCAGATGTAGTTTAAAGGTACATAAAATAACAGATAACGTTTAAAAAAAAGAAGGGGTAATGACTATGTTCTCACCACCCCAAATTGGCAGATGTTGTCTGTCTTTCCTAATATTTTTAATAAAATACAAAAAAAATCACAAATAAGTTACTCCATCGTCTTCCTTCCTCATTTTCCTTTCATTCTCCAGAGATGCAGCCTCTATCATCAATTTTTCTCTCTTATGGTCCATTTTTTACACTTTGCAAATGATATCCACATACAAAATGTGTGGATTTACATATTTTTTCTTTGAATTTTTTTCAATTACATGTATTGGGATGACATTGGTTAATAGAATTATATAGGTTTCACCCTGGCTGGTGGCTAAGTTAGTTGGAGTGTCATCCCATACACCAAAAGGTTGCAGGTTTGATCCCTGGTCAGAGCATGTACCTGGGTTGCAGGTTCAATCCCTAGTTGGGCTGCCTATGAGAGGCAACTGATTAAAATTTCTCTCTCACGTCAATATTTCTCTCTTTCTCCCTTTCAGCCTAGAATCAATGAACATATCCTTGGGTGAGGACTTAAAAAATGATATAGGTTTCAGGTGTACAATTATATAATACCTCATCTGTACACTGTGTTGTGTATGTATTACCTGAAGTCAAATCTTCCATCACCATATTTTTGATCCCCTTTATCCTTTACTCCCTCCAGCCACCCCTTTCCCTCTGGTAGCCCCCACACTGCTGTCTGTGTCTATGAGTTTTTGTTTGTTGATTTGTTGTTTTAAGTCTTATACCCCACATATGAGTAAGATCATACGGTTCTTGACTTTTTCCATCTGATTTATTTCACTTAGTATGATATTCTCAAGATCTATCCATGTTGTCACAAATGGCAATATTTTATCTTTTCTTATGGCGGAGAGGGGTATTCCATTGTATATATGTACCACCTCTTTTTATCCAATCATCTATTAAAGGACACTTCAGTTGTTTCCATGTCTTGGCCACCATGAATCGTGCATGGAACATAGGGGTGCATATATCTTTATGAGTAAATACAAGGAACACTAAAATATATAAAGCAGCTACTAACAGAACTAATGGGAGAAACTGACAAAAGCGTTATTGTGGTAGGGAACCTAAATACCCCATTGACAGCTATGGATAGACCATCCGAACAGAAAATCAATAAGGAAATATTAGCCTTAAATGACGCATTAGACTAAATGGACATATCAACATTTACAGAGCCTTTCATCCCAGAACACCAGATTATATATTCTTCTCTAGCGCACATGGAACATTGTCAAGGGTAGGCCATATGTTGGGACATAAGACTAGCTTTAACAAATTTAAGAAGATTCAAATCAGCCCTGGCTGGGTAGCTCAATTGGTTAGAGCATTGTCCTGATATGCCAAAGTTGCAGTTTTGATCCTTGGTCAGGGCACACATACAAGAATCAACCAGTGAATTCATAAATAAGTGGAAAAAACATTGGTATTTCTCTTTCTTTCTCTCCTCTGTGTGTGTGTGTGTGTGTGTCTCTCTCTCTAACCAATAAATAATAAATAAATAAGTAAAAGAAATTAAAAAAATATTGAAATCACACCAAGCACACGTATTTTTTCAGTGAATGCAAATGGAAGGATATCACATGCAACTTGCTTTTCCACAAAACAGCTACTCATGTTGACCACACGTAGGTGGGGTTGGATCTGATCTGGGTCTTTTCAGTCTGATTGATTGCCCACGTTGAATTTGTTCATCCTTCATGCTGTGCAGATTATAGAGGAAAGTGAATTCCTTCATCAGGGTTTGTGGCACTTGTATTCCTGGAATGGTCTCTAATTCAGTGCCTCCTGGTGTGGGAGGCAAGCCCACCTATGAGAAGAAGTGAAAGAGGATGCTGTGCAAATACAATGTCTCTCCCCATGTTCAAAGTCAGCTGTCTGGGCTGCTTAAGCAAACACAGGCTTTGAAGACAAGTTGGGATCCTTCTGGATGAACTGCCACATCGTTTTCCTCTCACCAACCCCTGTGGTTTAGACAGAGCCTTGTCAGCCTCCAGCCCTGCACTCCTGGTGAAATGGTCTCAAGATGAGACTCTCAATCTCCCTGTGCAAACAGATCAATGTGTGAGCCAGAGAGGTTGATCTGGATGGCACCATGAGACATGAAGTGCCTTTTCTGGGCTTTCTGGCCACTCTTGTCACCCTCTTCACAGGCAGCCTTGGCTGTGGTGGGCTTGGGGAGAGGAAGGCACCCTGCTGAGTGGCATCATCCTGCAGTCACTGGGGGAGAAGGGAGGTGAATGCCCAGTCTGCATTTTTTAGAGACAGAGATGGAAAATAAAGCAGTGGCTTCCTGCTATTAAATGGGAGTGTGATTAGTTATAGGAAAATCAATTCATTCTCTGGCTTTGGGGAAAGCTTTTAAGTGTGAAAGGGGATGCTAATCCCTTGGGAAATGATTTTTAAGCAAAACTGCCTAAGTTCTGCCAGCTGCTTAGATAAACACCAGAGGGGAGGGGACAGCTTTTCTCTACATGTAGCAGAGGTTCCAGAGGAGCCTTCTTTCCTCCTTCTCCCTCCCCCTTGTCTTTTCCCCCTTCCTTCCTTCTCTTCCTCCCTCTGTTCCCTCCCTCTCTCCCTCTTACATTTAGTGAGAGTTCACTCTGTACCGTGAAAACAGATAGAAACAGTCTGTCCTCATGGAAGGTGGGGCAGCAGGACTGCATAGTGGTGAAGACAGAAACTCAGTGAGTGTATGACACTTAGAGAATACCCTCAGACAGGTACTTTTTACCTCCTCCTTTTCCTATATTTCATTTCTCTTTTTCAGCTCTCCTGCTTTCCTTTGTGATCACTTCTCCCTCTCCCTTTACCCTTCCTTCCTTTCTCCCCATCTTCCCTTGGAGAATCCAAGCATCTTGAGACCCATCCCTGAAGCAACCTACAAAGTGTTGTTTGGAGGACACAGGTGAGCCTCCCTGCAGTTCACCCCATGTAGAGACACACAGAATTCAGCCCTCTGGTCACTCTCAGAGCTGTAGGACCCAAAGCAGAGTTTCTCTTTAAGACCTGTGTTCATTTCTGCCCTCCCAGGGCTGCTGGAAGTCAGCATTCCTTTGGGTGAAAGAGCAGCCTTTGTTCTGTTCTGTGTGTGACCTCGTTTACCATCACTCACGCCTGGGTCCTTCATCTACAGCATGATGCTCCTAGCATCTCCCCTTGAGCCATTTCCACCTACCTCTGTCCATACAGGTTCCCATCTCTCCCTCCATCTTTTATGCTTTTCTCTCTGGATAGACCTGGGAAAGTGCTTGTTACATAATTTCTTCTAACCAATCTTCCAAAACATAAGTGTGATTTGCATATCAGTGAAAAGGTATAATGATCCCAACAAAATATTTTTAATGAAGATGATGATGATATCTATAGGGCTAACATAGCCAGAGAGATTACTAGTCATCAGACACTATGCGGCACTTCACATATTTGATCTTATTTAATTTTTGGAATAACCTCATAAGGTAGCTGCTATCATCAACTCTTGTTTTATAGATGGGGAAACTGAGGCCCAGTGAGATTAACTAACTCTCTCCCAGAGGACCAGACCTGGGAGATGAGTGCAGATTTGTTTGACCCCAAAGCCTGTGTTCAGTGATGTCCTATCTCTCTGGCACAGTAGGAAAAAGGGAAAGAGCAATGTGTTACATACTAAGAAGTTATTATTTTTCAGCAGAGTCTTCATTCATCAGGAATGGTGACAAGATCATACTCACGTAAACTTTTTTGTGCTTTGCCAAGACCATACCACCCTGACCTCCATTCCAAAAATCTTTCTGTGTCCTGCTCCAGACCCCACCCAGTCACTCAGCATTTACAAGCTTAACCAAGGACTGGTGGATATAGAAACATAACTATGTGGAGGACTACAGAAGCAAGAACGTAGGATTTGGAATCGCACACATTGGAACCTGAATTCCTGACCTGCCACTTCCTAGCTGTAGTACCTTGTATAGATTATAGGTATCCTTTTCCTGGCTCATCTACCTCATATGCAAAAGGTTTCCAAGTCACAGGCTAGCTATACAGACTGGCGGGTTACTGTGTGGAATGCACGCAGCACAGAGGTGGCTAGCATCACTCCTATTCTTTCTCAAGTCAGGGAACTCTCCTCCCAAGGCCCTCCGTGCCTCATTCTGTGCATGCACATGAGTTTACCTGTGTGATAAAGTTGGGGGTACTGAGCTCTGTGTTGTGCTTGGGTGACTGCCTCCTGCCTGTCTTCTTTGAGTGTCCCTCCCCTAACAGAACAACTTTTTCTGCCTCATCAGGAGCTGCCCTTCTCTCTTTGGAATGCTTGACTTGAGGGGCAAATGCTGACTCTGGGAGATATTACTCATTTTCCAAAGGTGCTTAGAGTTGCTCATTTCCACAGGTCATGGCTGGGGTGGCTCAAGGCCAGCTGGTTTACCTGCAGCCGCTGAGTACAGGCCATATGTGCCCTCTTGGATAGGATGCAGAGTTCAGGGAGCTATATGGAGCTCAGCCAAGGCCAACACACAGGAGGGCTTCTCTCAGCTCCTGAAGGATGAGCGGATAAATCCCTTGTCTGCTCTTCTATCTTCCTTCTCACTTTGTGGATGTTCTGAGATCCCATCTGGTTGGTCACTCACCCAGCAGGTTGGGCAGGTGGGGGCCCAGCTGGTGTGAACTTTTGGTTGATGAGGCTGATGTCAAGAGTTCGACACCTATAGTGAAAAGTGTATATACTTTGCAATCAGACATGTATGAGTCACATCCTAATTCTGCTATGCTCTTGCTGTATCACCCTGGACAAATCAATTTATTCTTCCGCCTTAGTCCTCTCATCTGTAAAACAGACTCATAATTACACCTTTCTGGGGTTGTGACTGTTCAATGAGATAATCCACATAAAGTGTTTCAGGGTATTCTTTGGCCCATAATCAGTGATAATACTAAAGCCTGACCACATCAGCTTCTGAGATCCAATTGTTAAATTTTTAGAGATCTTGCAAGCTTGAAATTGGTCATGCCTTAGTGGGACTGTTTACACCATGGAGATCAGCAAACATTAAAAATCAGGGCTCTCCCACTCTCCCTGGAGCCCACAAGGCTGCACTTGTTTGTTCCTTTCCTTTTTCGCTGTTGGCTATGTTCTCTTTTCCAATTCAGAACCATCCCCCAAGTCTCAAAGTACAGACATTTCTGGGCCAGCCTAGCCTACTGGATGTGAAAACACTCTGTTCCTTTCTCACCCAGCCCCACTGAGCCTCTGACAGCCCCAGGTTATTTCACTTATCTCTTGAACTTGGTGTGACAACCTGAGGCTCACATAGTCTAGGCCCCCAAAGATCCTACTACCTGATGGGATGTGCACCTCCCTCCTACAGCCCCTGTAGCTCTTGTCTTCTTGTCCTCCTTCCCTCTTTCCCTTCCTCCCTCCTCCTTTCCTTTCCTCCCCTTCTCTCTCTCTTCCTCCCTTTCTCTGACTTCCACTATATTCTACCTTTATAAATTCCCAGCAAGTCTTTTCCACATCTTGGCACCCTTTCAGCACCTAGGACAGCTCCCCCACCCCTGCCCAGCTGGTAAAGGCTCTTCTGCAGTGGATTGCATTTATGTTCTTGGATACAGACAACAGTATGGTGATGCCCAGAGGGAGGGGGGCAGGGCCTGGGTGGACGTGAGTAAAGGGGTGGATGGGGGACATCTGTAATAGTGTCAACAATAAATAAATAAAAGACTAAGCAAATATTTTAAGTAGCACAAAAAGAAAAAAAAAATAAGAAAAACATATTGCATTGCATTGCACTCTGGGTCCAGCCTGTACCTCCCACCCCAGGCCAAACTTTTCATATCCAAATGACAATGCACTCACCAAGTCTTATCCGTTTCCACACCCAGAGGAACAATTTAAGGGCAGAGCTAACAGGTGGTGCCATCTTCAAATGTGACCTGTTTGATTAATATCTGGAATTTAGGTTTCATGAGGTTCACACCATGGAACTTTGTACACCAGGTTAACTTTGTATACCATCTTAACTCCAGATCCAGCACAATGCCTAGAATAATAGCTAGAACAATGCTTGGCTCTCATAAATATTTGAATTAATAAATGATAATCTGTAACTCCTTTGTCATAATAACCTTTGGGTATAAAACAGAAAGGTAAACTACTTGGAGTAGAGAAGTACAGTTGTGTGGCTAGAATGTGATAGACTACATTATTTTCTCTTCTACTATGGTACCCTCATGCTCTTCCACAAAGACCCAGGCACTCAGACTTTCATAGAATTTTTCAGAAAAAAATATGATAAGATGCCAACAATTCCTTTCCCAGCCACTACCCTTTTATACCTTGGGAAATGAAGGTCCAGAGATGAGTGAGCTGTTCAGGTCATCTAGTTAAGGAGAAACACAGTCCACAACTGTGCACACTTAATCTTATGCCAGAGCCTGGCTGTTTAACTTTTATGATAGCTTGCCTTTTTATTTTCCCTTGGCACCTTGAAGACGTCTTCAATCAACAATAGGCAGCCTGGTTAACCAGCACATACCACCTATAGGTTCTTGTTCAGCACGAATGATTTACTCCTGTATCTGGGGTTGGGAAGAATTATATTCATTGGGCACCCACAATGTACAAGGCACCAAACTGGGCACTTTGACATTCTGTTGTCTCACTTAATTCTCTCTACAATATTAAATGTTAAGGACCACTTTGCTCATTACCAAAATACAAGCTCCTAGAGTTTAAGTATCTTATCCAAGATTATACAGCTGGCAAGAGTCAGAGTGAGTGTATTTATCAATGAGTTGATTGACTTTCAATGCTTTTGTGCCTTTTCTTATATGAATATTCTTAAACTGACTGCTCTTGGGGAGGGATAAAATATGCAATAGTTTGAAAAGAAATAGCCCTATGGTAAATAATGTGTGAAATAGGTATTAAATCAATGGAACTAGGTATAACAGATTGAATATGTGTTTAATTGTTGCCACGTGCTAGGCATTAAAGTGAGTTAATAAACACTGGCTGTGTGGATAGAAGGGCAGAGAATTTAATTTGCATGAACTGTGGAATTGCCTTTTGACCCAGCAATTCCACTGCTGGGATTATACCCTAAGAGCCCTGAACCACCAATCCAAAAGAACCTATGCACCCCAATGTTCATAGCAGCACAATTTACAATAGCCAAGTGCTGGAAGCACCCTAAGTGCCCATCAGTCAATGAGTGGATCAAAAAACTGTGGTACATTTACAGAATGGAATTCTACGAAGCAGAGAGAAAGAAGGAGCCCCTACCCTTTGCAACAGCATGGATGGAACTAGAGAGCATTATGCTAAGTGAAATAAGCCAGGTGGTGAGAGAGAAATACCACATGATCTCACCTTTAACTGGAACATAATCAACAAAAGAAATCAGCAAACAAAATACAACCAGAGACATTGAAATTAAGAACAATCTAACAATGGCCAGAGGGGAAGGGGGAGGGAA